>QQSS02031333.1:0-18937 GCA_003687565.2 Craspedacusta sowerbii | reverse complement strand
AGATAGATAGATAGATAGATAGATAGATAGATAGATAGATAGATAGATAGATAGATAGATAGATAAATAGACAGATAGATTGATAGATAGAATGATACATTGATAGATTGATAGATAGATAAATAGATAGATAAACAGATAGATAGGTAGAAAGATATATAACTTTATATAACTTTATATCACTTCGTTTGATTGCTAGGTACAGATATAGAAAGATAGACAAGCAGATAGACAGACGAATAGACGGAGGAGGCGTCGCTAGCTATAAAGATAGATAGATATTTATAAATTTTTATTCCTTGGGCCGAGCATCTTAAGTTTTCAACAGTTTTCAACAAGCTTTTAACGAATTAGCTATCATGTTCCCATGCTTATGGAAGCTTCCACAATTCATTTCCTTCTATTTTCTGAATGATATCGATAACAGAACCTCTTCAATTTTCAAGTTGCCATGCAAAATCTTCAATTTCACAATGAGAACAAAAATCGGCGTTGAGAAACCTTGCTACGAGCGTAATTTTTGCAAAAAGTTTATCTTCATATGCACAGAGTGGACGTCAGAAATTCAACGCACTTTACAAGATTAACACTCATACATGCAAATGTGTTTTGAGTTTTTGATCGATGTATTTATCTGATTTATCAAGTTGCTGATAAATTATCGCTTCATTCATCGACAGAACACTCCAGGCAGCAACTTTTTTGGCTAGCTCTAGAAGTTGTTCTGTACGTCTTCCATGCAGTAATTGAGCGCGAAGCAAGTTACCGGAAGACAATGCTTTCCTAGCAACATCTAAGGAAATTTTTTCGTTGTCCTAGCTTCCTCTGTTATTCCTAGCTAACCTTTCGCTTTACGAACCATTACTAATACGGACTACAAACTCAAAGCTTTCCTAAACGTCCTCGAGGTCTTAGAAACGTTGCCTTCTTCAAGCTACCATCGTGCACAAGCAGGAATGCGTATCAGTAAACATGAGAGATTTCGAAACCAACCGCCCACAACAACAAAATAGCTCAAAAAACACAGGCACATGCACATATCTGATTGCGATACACACATCAGCACAGAAGCAAACAAAAATATTCCCTGTGGAGTGATTTCGTGAAGAAAAACATGTAGACGCTTCTTAGAAGTACAAGTCTCCAAGGTCTACCTTTAATCTGATAGTAGAAGGCGCTGAAAAAGCTACACGAAAAAAAAAACACTAAAAAATATTCCCCCGTAGAAAAACTTCTAAAATGAAGAATGGCTAAAGCAACAGGACCCTCTGCACCATATCAGATCGGCCTATTCTCTCATACCAAGTCTTTAATGTCTCTTGCGTGAACTGGTAGTGCATTTTTTTCGACATTGAACATAAAATACCTTGCTTGTAGTAGTGACGTAAGCTTCGGCTCAAGCTGTCGTACGTCATATCAGACTTATTCTTGACTTTCCCCCATAATCTCGCGACGACCTCCGGCTGACACACACGAAACTCGCCATGTTCCCGCCGCGTCCACGTGATTACGGACTGGTGTTGCGGGTCGTCCAGAAGCTGCAGCACGAACTCGAACAATTGCGAGCCAGGCGCAACTAGACAAACAAAGAGATGTTTGAAAGAAAAATGCATAGAAAAACAGAAATTCCTTCATACGCTGCTACAGTTAATTCGCTGGTCACTCGCATGATAATCTCCTTCTTTAAGTAATCCACCTTATCACAGTCCACTTAGATCACGACCCGCAAGAAAAGGCATCGCCCTGAAAAACAGGAACGAATAAACTTTCAACTATAGTCGAAAACAAAACGTACGTAAATTGCTTCGCTTTCTTCGCTTCCTTCTTATTCCGTCAAGGTGAGGAAGCTTCTTGCTAAGTGAGCGCGAATGAGCGAGGCTTCCACGAGGCGAACTCTCGCCGCAGGAGGTCACCTCAGCTAAAAAGTATACGTCATAACCAATAGCAGTGACGACAAAAAAGACAGCATTAAATAGCAACCAAACGCAGCTCAACGCTACCGTGAATGCACACTCCACACGTCGGTGGCTCGAACTACCAATCTACAAGAATCTACAGCGAATCGGACGGCAAGCACAAAGAACAAGCAGCCGCCCTGCAAGTAAAAACAGCGAATACCACCAATCCCCCTCGAACACCTTACCTTACCTTACCTGACAGGGAAAGAAGTATTCACAACAAAACATCCCATTAAACACAATAGCTAATTACGGACAAATCCCACTGCATCCAAATATGCTACCCAACACACAAACACTTATTCGTGAAGACTAACAAGAAAATGAAGTGATTCTTTACTATTTGCGAGACAGCCTTCCGAGTAGTCACAACTTCGATCGTCAGCATTCAAGGAAGATGTACTATCATCAGTGTCGGAGACTGGCAAAGCTGGAAGGCGGCGTTCCGGTAAACTCTTCATCTTCTCTGACTCTTGTGCTACCAACTGCAGCAAGCCTGCGAGCTTGTGCCTACTGCCTAACAAGGCTTGCTCAGAGTTTATCAGCTTCTGCGTCTCGGCGGCAACGACCTGCAAGAGACCGTGCAGCTTGTCCTCTTCACATTGCGTCGACCTGCTGGTAGTATCCACCAGCTTGTCTTTGTTGTTGCTCGTTTCGCAGTTAACAGGCCGTCGCAGCTCGCTCGAAGATGGCCCTGCGCATACGCCACATTCGCCACCTGCAACCAAAGATTACCAAAAAAAAACTCATTACTAAAAAGAATTCAAGCATTACCAACTTCAATCGTGCGATCACGTAAGACATCTGAAATGTGTGCATCACATCCTACGTTCTTGCCTACTTCAAGGATTCATTCTACTCGTGTACTACCGCGACTTAGAAGGCGCAAAGAGGTAGGCTCTCATTCAGCAACGGCAACATCGAAGCCCGAAATAATTTCGTAGCGGGCGATACCACACTGCTAGATGCTAGCTCTTAGGAGACCAAACTGGTTTCCTAGCCTAAAAAGTCAGAATAACGATGGCATCCTTCCACATACGCCACGTTGAAGTAAGTAATTCGACAAGCCTTGCCTGACATTCAAACGCATAAATTGAATGAATTGTACTTTCGATTTCCATTTCGGTAACGAATGGCAATGTATCAGCATGAAAAATACAATCCAGCACACAAATCGAAGAGCTAACTAAACCGAAAAAAAATTAAATAAGAAAGACGAGCAATTATCGGTTTTACTATATTCAGTGATATAAAAGATAAACGCCACTTCAAAGAGCCTTCCAAAATGTCATAACTTTTGCTTGTATTCATTGCAAGCACATGTGAAGCCAACCTAATTTTCTCTATTTAACTGCATCTACTTAACGGCACCTGACTTATCATGCTCTGGAAGTGCGTTCCAAATCCTCGGGGCAAGAGATCTCAAACTTTGTGAACTAAAAGAAGCTTGACCTTAATCTTGGCGAGGCAAGGCTTAGGGGATACCTTGGCGTATTGCTTTAATCTTGTTAAACTGATCTTCTCTTTTTTGTGCAGAAAATTTTCCTTTATGTACTTTTAGTTAATATTGTTCACCGTTTTAAAAACTTCTAAGCGTAAGTCGGATAGCTGATTGGAACTTTTGGACATTTATGAGCACTTAACACTTCAGGGAGGTCGAAAGTAGGTGATCACAATTAGCCGCGCCCTTATTGCGTAAAGCGAGCGAATAGATCTTGTAGTTTTTCAATTTTGATGATGATTCTGCTGAAGACCAATCCCACTCTAGAAGACAAGAGTTGGAGTAGATACAGCTCTCAATTAGAGCCTATCTGGCACAAGAAACAGTTAGACTGACAACAGTTGATCAGCAGCTGTCTTGCAGATTTCCCTAATCTGCTGGTCAAAATTCAATTTGCTGCCCATCGCAATCCCGAGAATAAGTTTCCAGTTTTCGGAAATTATTTCTATGCCTATGGTGTGCAGATGATCACCGCTAAACGGTTTCATTTTTGTTAGTTTGACAGTAACCAGTCAATAACAATGTTGGACTGGTCCTCTAGCAATAGTTACATGCTAGTGCTGACAGCGTATTGTCGCATGCAACGTTGCAAATATCCCCGTTTGGATAAGCAGTGCAAGGTCGTTTATATTATAATTATATACATATACCTAAAGAGCCTAACATTGAACGCTGAGGTACTCTGGACAAATGATATGAACTGCACTTGTTACCTATGCGAACCACCTGTTCTTTTTCATTGAAGTTCGAGTAGATGTAAGCCTGTGCGTAAAAGCTTGCTATTAAGAGATTACACGGAACTTGCACTCCCGCATAGCTTTATTACAAATCATTTCTTTCTCACATGAGTTACAGTAGTCCTGCATGGGTATCAGCATGTAGCACTGAATTGATACCATATATCTAACCAAGGTTATATTAAGATAATCCACAAAAAGTTTGGAGCCGTGAAACTTATTCAAAACCAATTAAAAGTGTGTGACATTTGCAGTACAAGGAGCAAGTTCCTCCATAATGACTTCACAATTGTACCACAGAATCACAAGGTTGGCATTAAAATTACTGCAGCGAAGGCCTGCTAGAAATGAATCCTACATACTTAAGATTCATTTCAACTCAACAAGAAGGGGTACAAACTCATCATACCTCAACACAGCAATGTGAACATATACTTGCACTTGCAAGGTCATACATACCTGAATGCTGCTTCAAGTGACTTTTGCGTGAAAACAGCTTGAAGCATTTAAGACCAGGGTGCTTTCTTGAACCGCCATGCATCTTTTTATGATCATCCAGACATTTTTCATCAAACACTTTAGGGCAAAGATCACATCTATACTCATACTCACCATAATCGTTGCAGATATGCATAACCATACCAGATCTTTGAGTAAAACACAGACTACAAACACCACACACAAAACTTTCAGAACTAGCTGTACCAGATGTACTTTTCACTAAACCATCCGGCAAATTATCATCATGCATCCCAGAATACCAGGGAAGGTTAGAATTTGAAGGCATAGCTTTAGAAACTGTATCTAAAAAACTTCGTTGGTGATGTTCTTCCTTCATTTGCCTTGGGACAACATCTTGTACAATTGCATTTCCAAGAGCATCTTCTGGAGAGGACTTCAAAAATCCATATTCCTTACACAAACATGGCAACATCTTCATATGTGCTACATGCACATCCCTTAAACTGTCTTTTGTACCAGAAACTGCTAAATGTCCAAATGTTCCACAACCAAATGTGAACCGCGGATATATAATATCATTGTCACTATCACTTTCAGAGCCTAAGCAAGAAAAATGAAAATGAGTAGGGGCCTTAACAACATAGACATTACACACCTCACCATAAAACACAATTGGAGACCAAAAAGAACAAAATTAATAGGCCTCAAACCAGTGAGATTAAAAAAATGCAAATAGAATCAGGAAACTAAGAAAATACCTTTCATCTTTAATGCTTGGGTCTATTGATGGCGCTTTTTTCTTTTTGACGTTTGCCAGTCTAACACAGAAAAATCCTAAGAATTTTGAACTTTACCGATGACCCAGCTGTAGTAAAACTACAGTAATAGCAACAATAACAATGAGAACTAAGAATATTAGAATAAGACTACTGCAATTAAACAAAGGTAGCAATTGATTTATTACACATGAAGCTTTCTGAATTCAGGAACACTACTGAACTAAGCACATCTAAGAATTGAAGCAGGCAAACGTCAAAACACTATCTATCATTTGCACAAAGAATCCCAGAGAAAATTCAGTCTCAGCAAAACTGGTACAGGCACTAGTGGAAATATTTTTGAATTTTTATAAACTAAGACAGCTTAATAAACACAGCATGGCTCGAACAAAACAACACCACCACCACCAACAACAAAAACAACAACAACAACAACAACAATAACAACAACCAAACAAATTCATTTCCACTAATCATGCACCCTGTTTCACATATAGCAGGCTTCACGAAGAAGTATAGGAGATCATGAAGTAGGCACAGCTTATGGTAGTAGCGACAACCTTGCTTTATAGTTCACCAGCAAGTTACAATTTAGGTAAAAACATAGGACGGAGGCAAACTTCCTAAATAATTACAAACACCTTTTAAGATGTTAAATAATAAACGGAGGGGAAAAACTGGAAAAAACTGCTAGCAATATAACAATATACTGTGGATTGGAAGATGAGCATAAAGACCTCATCATTGTTAGCTTTTTTTCCAGACTATCAAGGAGGAACATTGCTCGGAAATATGTTTGAAACATTTTTTTTTCTTCTAAAGTCCCTTCTAATAAGAAAACCAGACTTGCACCAGCTCATAAGTGAACATGCACCAATTACCAGACAACATAAATTTAAAGCCAATTTGAACCCCATTCAACCATCGAGTATATGACAGTCTGATAACAAAAACCCACAAAACAAAAGCAAATTTTTTTTAACGGATAAAAGTTTTATGTTTCAAAAATGTCTTTCAATGATAAGAGATTAATTGTTAACAAGAACGAAATAAAGCGTTAACAAGTTCTTTAACAAGGGCAGGATAAAAGGTCTACGGATTCTAAGATAGGCAAGTACTGTAGATGCAGCCACTTTAAGCAAAGGAAAATTCTCAAAGATCAAGATCTTTTCCGCAAAGAACAATTTTGAAGACAAAAGTTTATTTAATGACATTGTCATTGGTAAAACTTAAAGGAGCATGGTAAGATTGAGATTCCAGTCTTAGCTTTTCCTTCTGTGATTGAATTTCCACCAAGCTCAACGTTTTTCTGGCTGAGTTTTTCACTTTGAAGTGAAGCACTCATTAAATGCTTCAGATATGCTATCAGTCAGCTACAGGTGTGCAAACAGAATAGACCAAGACAACGTGCGCTGCAATTTTCAGAACTTTGTACAGTTTATAAGGTTGGTCTTAGAATTGCGTTCTGAACAAGGCATTATAGCAGTGTTTTGCTGTTTTTACATCTTCTGTTTAAAGCAGACACACTAATCCCATGTCTGAGAAGAGAAAGTATAAGATGAAAATATTGGAATAACATGCCCAGTTCATATAAACCTGCTCATTTGTATAAACCCCTAGGAGCTTGAAAAAAACTAGAAGAAAAACAAGTTCATTTCTCTTCAATTCACTTTGAAACAGCAGCTATAGCGTCTCACTGCTTTTCTCAAGCCCTTTAATTCAATTTTTTTTTTTTTTTGCAGTCTAACTGTGAATCCGGACTGCACTAGCCGATACTTTGAGGCAATTCGCAGATTAGTATAATCTGGTGGTCATATATGGCCATGAGGCATATCGTTTATAAACAAGACGGCAAATAGAGAAGTCCAAGCGCTGATCTTTGTGACACAATATCTTATCTCCTCTATCAGAAGAATAAAATCCTCGAATTGAGACAAACAAGAAAGATGAAGTAAGATTAAACTAGTTACATTAGATTAGTTAGATCAAGTAACACGAGCAGACCCCTATAAAATGGCATTTCGGTTACTATTGCGACTTCATTGCTAACCAGAGGGATTGCGCTAAAGCTCATCAATACGACACTTAACGTACAATACTTAAAATATCAGACAACAATTTGCAATCAACAAAGCTGACCGTTCAACTTCGCGGGTAACGACCGTGTCATAAAAGACAATACCCCTGCCGTCGTGACGACACCGAACTGATGTAGAAGCTACTACGCTTAGAAGTCACGAAACTGCCCAGAAGACAGGTCGAATCACATGCATTTGCTGGAGGCCTCTGGGCTCAAACGTCCAACTTAGGTCACAAGATTTATTCTCACAATAGGGGAGCTGATATGGGGACAGGCGATTGTTACTGGCTAGCGATGACCTATGGCTGCATGTTTACCATGGATTTCCAAAGATTTTCAGACCTTAATTTGTACCCAATAGCAAAGTATGTTAGAAAATTGCTAGAAAACTCTAAATGAGAGGGAGAGCTCCTCGTGGCAATGACCTTCTTGCTAAAAATATGGTAAACATAAGCATACGAATAATAAAAACAATTCGTGCGTATCACATCCGCATTCCTACAAATTTAGCATACAATGAAAATTTGTGGATTCATGCGAAAATTGAGGCAGCTTTATTTGGGTCAACCATTTTACTTTGGTATGAGGATGCATTCTTTCAAACGCAATGGTTCACAATCGCTCAAAGAAGCACCAGCAAGTATATCAGCTGTTGTGATGTCGGTTAATATGTACAGAAAACTGTGGCTAGAATTGTTTTTGCTGATTTTGAGGTCTATGATCATGTTGAGCAGATCTTGTAAGTAAGCAAATGAGAGCGGATAAAGCTCACTGCGCCAGTCCCTCCTGATTTGCCGTACTTGCCTTTCGCGAGTAGAGACTTGAGCTGTTTATGTTTCTGGCAAGTCTTGGTTTTGGTGCGATGCAAGGAGCATTCTCAGAGGCTATGGTAGTTCTCCCATGATCCACTCATGCAACGATAAGAATCTGTTTGGATCGATCAGGTTTTGTAATTTTAATATATTTAGGTCTTTAAATAGCGAAGTTGGCTCGCGGAAATCATCATTTTTTTTCCTCGAATGGCTCCTTTTTGAGTGCAGGCTAAGCGATCAAGATCTTGTCCGTTGGAGAATCCCAAAACAAAGCATCCGTACGACATGTGGCTTTAGAAGAGACTTAATGACTTCTGTTATAGGAGGTTTCCAACTCAATGAAGAATCAAGTCGGATACATAGGCAAGAATTCTATCGGTTTCAAATCTAACTGTTAGTCTAAATTCGGTCTTCTTATTTGCTGGCTTGAAAAGGATCATTTTGGTATTTTTTTGCGTCCAGGGGATAAGCGATTCGCGCAGATCCACTCAAAGGATAATGGTTTCCGGATGTTTTATAGAACAGAACAGAACCGACCAGAACAGAACCGAACAGAACAGAACATTGATTTTCAAATAAATTGATCCCGTCAAATAAAGACTCTTGAGGTATCATATGTATTATCTCATAATACCACTCGTCAATGCATTTATTGGAACAGGAGACATCCTCTGTAGCCGGGGGCTAATATGATTGAGGACTGTACCTTACTCAGACCAAACACACTCATTTGCGAGTTTGCATAAAAGAGACGTAAACACAGGGGGAAACAGGCAGAATAAGGAATAAAGTAGGTAAGACGAAGGAAAATAAGTTTGAAGAGGTCAAATTTGAGACAGTCTGACTATGACATGTGGAAGTCTTAAGAAAAAATCAACCTTATGAGGACCCATGATTACTACACTGGCATAATTCTTTTGTATCGAAAGAAAAATGAAAATAGAAAGTCAGTATATGGTGCTACTTCGACCGTTTAAAGTCTCGAACTGCTCAAAATAGTCTAAATATTAAACCTATTGTATTCAGTCGAATTGTATTATACTACGTTGAAATATTTAGTAAATGAGAATACCATCTTATCAAAAACAGTGTCAAATAAAGTACATAAGAAGGTAGGGAAGTTCACTTAGATGGAGTTATAATCATGATACTAGCTTGGGTCGCTCAAACTAATGCAAAATACTTTTCTTAAGGCAGAGGCGACATCTGCATGTTTCCATTTAAGCTCACACAGGTAGGCGTAATCTTTACTTTCTTATAGAGCTTAATGAGCGACTTTATACCATCCCAAGTCTTATTAATCTTACAGCCATTTTTCTTAAAATAATCTCGGCAGTGCGGTATTTTGCTTTTTTCGCAGCAGGAAGAGTCCGAGGTTACGCTACTTTATGTAGAGAGCGTCAATTCGAACTTTCAAATCGTATTCTTTCTCTGATAGGAATTTGTAATATAGTTTATCTTTCTTATGCATCGATTTTGGTATACCGCGCGGACCCAACGGCTTAGAGTGCCTATTTAATGCTCGTTCGTTTAGTCGATGAATCGGAGACATTATATTAATAGCATCAGTAACTTTATCTAGAAACGCATTTGCTAAGGAATTTACGTTCACATCTTCTGCGAACATAACAAGTCCAGTCAAGTTTTGTGACCTCCTCTAGAAATTCATCATCTCTAAAACTCTTGAGAGAGCGACCAAGATTTACCGAGTTATTTGTCCCTCTTCAAATGCAGTTGTCGGTGAAGATGGCAAACTGGAGGAAGCGATGGAGAATCATGAAAAGTGCACGATAAGTTAACACTCATAGTCATTTCGTGTTGCTTGTCAATTAGAGTCTGAGATTGAATAGTCACGCGCATGGGCTGAAGAAGTTTGAGGTTGCACGTTAATGCTGGTCATGTTATTGTAGAAGTCGCACGAATCCATACAGTATTTGTAGTTCAAGAGAATTCAAGCCCCTCATAAAATTGAGAAAATTATCTTCTTTAACCAGCGCTTACAAAGTTTTAGCATAAAGCTTTGCATAAATGATTTTACTGTCATCTTTGGATGCTTGCAGATGCATCCACTATAACATTCTTCCTATTTTTCTGCGTGATTTCAATAACCACAGCCTTGAATTCATTATCAGAGTGAAAACATAATTCGTAACGTATTTTAACATCGTCAAAAATAGAATTGTGGATGTAAAAGGCTAAGCATCCGGACTTAGTTTTTTGTTTTGATGTCAATGAAGGAGTAGTTGTTCAAATTAGTACAACTTGCTGAGCTGGTGGTCTCTTTGGGTAGAGTTTCTGAAATGGCAATTACTTTAAATTAATATTTTATTAGGGAAAGCAGTTAAATCAGTTCGTCATGATGGGTTGCCAGGACGCTAAATATGTTTATAGGAACCCCGAAGATGTGATCTGGTCCATCCATAGACGGTAGAAATCAGTAAGATCACAACATTGCAAGTTATTCTGTGCGTTTGACATTTTGTCAAAGGTAACTGTTCGCCCAGGATTATTGTTAAGGAGACAGTGAATGTCAAAAAATGGCACCATTCCCAAGTGTATGTCATTAGCGAATTTGGCTTCAGTTTTTAGTAGTCCGACTAGCCTTGCAATGGAAACGATCCAAAGGCGGCACTGTGAAGAGCCGAATGAAAATATGATCAATGGTATCCGCGCGAAACTCAACTAAAATCAATATATCGTCAAACATAGTATAAAGATAAGCGCAGTGATAAGCGTGAAGGCAATCCATCGATTTTTTAATGCCTCGGAACATATCCTTGCATAGCCTTTCCAAATCTACATTCACGCAATTATAGTAAGTATGTATAATAATTATAAAGAATTATCGTAAGTATATATGCAATACAAGTAATCACGTCGAACGCTTTTTCAGAATTCGCCAGAAGTACCGCTTCCAAGGTAGAACTAACAAAATCAAATGCTTCGAATAAATTTAGACCATTTTCCATCACTCCAAAGAATCGGAATCTCGCGAAAAATTCGATAACTATTGCAGAACCTTGCAGAAAAATGCCTTTCTTGACATTAGCGCCCAAGAAGTTGCATGACGTGCGAGGCAAGTAAGGATTCAGCGATGTAAAGGATAAGGTTTGAAGAAGGAAAACTAGCTCTTGTTCATGTTCAAACCTCCATATAAGAAGTAGGGTTGATTATTAAGGAACTACTGATACTAATATTACTTCTGTCCAAAGTAATTAACGATGTGGGAAGTCTAATATTCCTTAAGCCATATCTCTAAACTTAAACTTATATATTGCTCACGTGGCGAAGTTCAAATGTTAAACAATACTACCTTAAAGACAATAATACCTTCAACTAAAAGAATGCGCTCAAACAATGCATTGACCGTTAGGTCGTTGGTCGTTACTTACAAGTACGTACAGTCATAACTAAAAATTTTCAATAAATTTTCAATAAAAATCTTCGACATTCGACGAAGAGTACGAGTAAATTCAAAAAACAAGCATAAATAGAAGCACAACAAAAACGACGAGGATAGGCGAGTAGAACATAGACTTCATAAGCAACTCTAACAATAAGTGATCGACTGAGTAACTAGAGGTGATTTGGGCCACAGGATATACCTCACTTCCACCAGCTGATCTGCCTTTGATTCGTTTCCAAGTTAATGCGCCTACCCCTGTAGGCATAGGTGGACACCCAGGCCATGAGTCTGCTTAGTCTGTTACATCCTTCTTTAAAGAATCGTTGGTCGTTACTTTCTTACGTAGGTATTTGCTTTTGTCCTTTGCCGACAGTCCGTTTCTATTCTTCAGATATTGCGGATTTAACTTGTAGTAACAGAACGATTACCACTTTAACGCTTAAAAAAACAAGAACGGAACAGAACGGATTAGGATCTGACCTCTGATTTGCTGCTGGCTTCCTACGCTCCACGGCAGGCCGATACGGCAAGACCACTAATACACTTGGGAGAACAATATTCTGCAAAAAAAGGGGACATTAGAAGGAACGCGTTGCGAGGAAAGTTTTCATACTCATTTTCCTAAGGCTCTTTCTCCACAACCAGGACCCTGAAAGCAAAGACGGATACTTGGCACATATTGCAAGAGTTTTACCTGCAAATTGGCCATTGTGAAAAATACCCCGCGGCCCATTAATTTCAGACCTTGCTGATGCTGCGCTACTTTAGCATGTCGCATTCGTTTCTATTGTTGGATCAGTCAGTATCTTTAAAAAGAGATAGCTAGGTCGGCATGCAAAAATACCCTGGCACCACAGCCAACTAGGAGGGCCTCTACGCGGCGGTCGGTGGGCAAGCAGAGTGTGACAAATTTTTGTGGCTACCCTGTTTGGCGAATCTCCTAAGAAGACCTAACCAGCACAATATGAATTTGTCGTCCGCTGGGACGGTCTTCAAGAAGAGTGTCTCCTGGTAACAGGGGACAGTGCGGTGTCAGTTTCAAGAGCGTCGGAGCATCGGCCAGTCGTCCGAGCCTCACTTTCAGGGCACGCATCGAGATCTTTAGCTCCTTTGGGGGGAGGGGCTCAACCTACATCCGACGACTGGCCTTATTTGCTGTCAACGACGATCGATGGACTGGGGATCCGGGATGCTCCTGGCTCTTCAAAAACAACAAAAACCCTCGAACTATTTGGTTAAGTGTCCGAAAATCATTTGTACGTTCGTGTGCGTGGTTGTTGTCGATCATTGCATGAATCTTCTGTATAAGCCTTTTGTGAATTTCCTTCAAACTCGGCGATGTTGCTGTTCTATTATGAAAAAGGTCCTCCGTACAGTTACAGTTTGTAGTTGAAATTTGCCCACGATTCGGCGTAAATGCTTTGACATCAATATATGCCTCTGCGCGGAATAGACTAAGGCTTTTCAAGAAAGACTTAATCACAAGAGTACCCACAAGTAATTGGCGCCTCTTAGGTATTTGTGAAGTTTTGCCCAAAAAGTGAAGTCAGTTGAGAATGACCAAAGAACTGGTCGAAATGTACTAAAAATTAAGTTTAAATTAGCTATCAAATTCCCGATTTCATTCATTTCCTATATTTATTCTATGTTTTCTTCTGCTTTCGATTCAGATCTGGCCTTTGAAATTAACTAAGCGATTATTTGGCATATGAGCTTATAGACATTTAGCATGTGTCTGCAATGTTAACCAACAGTTTGAACCATGACTAGAAAATATCAGGAGAGTAAATAGGGACCACACCCACACAAAAAAAATATTGATGGCGAAGCGAAGCACACTTCCAACCTCTGAACAACTTCAGTGACGCCTTTTGCCCAGAACGGTTCAGAGTCCAGCACATGTTCGAGATTTCCGTCCAAACAGCACGAAGAGGAAAACCCGCGAGACTCAAATGAAATTTGTCTATATCTTCGTATTTCAACATAAACAAGCAAATCGCTGACAAAAAGCTCGTTTACTAAAGACTGGGCAATAAATAGAAAGGAAATGCATAAGAATAAAAAAATCAAAGCTTGAAAAGTGAAGCACGAAACACTCTACTACTGCTCAACCTGATTCAATCACCCTCCACTCATTTCCAAACTAAATTACAGCACGCCTAAAAAACAAACAAGGCTGCGCAAAACCAAAAATGGTTTTCCTTAGCGTTCAGAGATTTGCTTGCATGAAGGCGATTTCATGTACCACCACATTGCGAGGCACTTAGCTGCAGGTGCTTGTTGATTTGCTTTCAAAATGCAACAAGATTCTCGGGTGGCGCCTCAATAGAGCAAAACGAGATAAACTTGCACAAACTGATGGCACTGCACCACTTGCAAAGCATAACAATGGGAAGGAACATGCAGAGCAACCTCTCGATGAGTCATTTAGTTGTATAAAAGTTGGAACGGGACGTTTTTATTGCACAAGAGGGTGATTGGAAAGATCAAAACAGTGGCTCTAAACGCTTTCAGCACCAGACAGAAACATTACTTACCTGTTTACAACATCACCAGCTCGGCATCTCTGCGATGTTAAAAATAGACTCGATAAACATCTAGACACCTGCATAGAAATGGCACGCATGTCAGCCACTCAATCACCATATAACCAATGCAAATTTAGTAAGTCAGCAAAGCGACATCGTAATTTGAGAAACAGAAAATCGCCACGTCAACGAGCGACCATGAATCTGATCAGCGAAACTAATGATCACAGAATACACTCAAAACTTTGAAAGCTTTTACAGTTTTTGAGGCTTCTTTAAGTGATGGTAGTTGGGCAAGATCTTCGTCAGAAAGTCTAACTGTAATGTCTGCAGGGAAGGACCTTCACTTGCGATTCTACGGTCGTTCTGAGATCCATAAATAACCGTATTATCCCGCAGTACTTCATTTCCAAGAACATTGCACATGGCGCCTACAACGCAGCCATTAGACACCCGTACGTTTGGACCAGTTCTTGTTTTCGACTCGAATGTGTTTCCATCGCCAACTTCGCTCGCTTCAACGTGAGCGCCAATTTCAAATACGTTGTTATCCCCTATTCGCATTGTATGACCAGGAGTCCTGTTTATTATCATGCTTCGCTCTTCAAAGAGATTCGCTTCACCGATGACAATAGGACCTAAAAGGATCATTCAATCCAAATTTACTAGAAAATTTAAACACTGCTTAACAAGAAAAATTGACGCGAAGTCACTAGACTAGGCCTGGAAGAAAGGCGCATGCAATCCAAACTCAGGTCGCAACACCCACATATGCCTTGTGTTGAAGTCGATCTTGACTGGAGTTTGAAGAAGGTATTGAAATTTTTCACAAGATTTCAATTGCCATAAATGACGCTGACTTTCATGAAAGAAAATAACTGACCATGATTTGACAAAAAACATGAACCAACTTCATGACTAAACTTCCCAATAAATCAAACAGCTTTCGAACAGCGACCGTCAGGCGACACACGCCATAAGCTTTACATGCCAACTCTACCATTGATAACAAACTGGAAGCTGCACAAAAAGTACTACTCTGAAACTGCTAAGGAAAATTTGGATACCTCTCTGCTTTTTAACATTTTTGTAATAGCTTTTCTGCTAATAGAAATGCAAAAACTTTAAAAAGACTTCAACAGAACTTCAAATACAAATGGTGAATACAACTCTTCCAAACTGTGAGGAGCTTTTCACACATTTTTGACAGCTATCCACATTATTCTTTAAAATGGAATAAGTGAATGTCACAAATGCTTTCTTAACAATTTTCACATAAAGTAAAATAAATTAATTTGTAAAAAGACTTATCGTTCATTCAATGATTTTGAAGCAGCCATCAACAAACTCCCTCATTTTTGTCTCACTAAACTCTCTCATAAGAAGGCAAAAAAGCGTTATCAAAGTAATAAGCTTAAACATGCGACCGTTTTCATTAACAAGTATCCTGTCTAATCAAATAGACCACTGCAGTGGTTAAAACATTTTAATTCAATTTTAGAACATTCGAAGTCCCCATTAATATGCCACTGGTTAGCTGCAACTGAAGCATGTTCCAGTCTTACATGCTCCCAAGTCATGGAGTGTGTGAGTCAGTGAGGTGCGCCTGTGACATAAAACCTTCAAAATCCTTCAACCACGCCCATCTACTGAGATGACTTGTCAAGAAAATCAATGTCTTTTTTATATGTCATAGCAATCCCATAATCCTCAACTCCAGACAAGGGCTTTTGCTGTTGTTTTCCATACTCCCAGGCAGAAAACACATCATTAAAGACCTTCAAGAAAGTGGGTGTGTAACAGGACAAAAAATGAATAACTAACTGCGCTAGGAAAATTTCATTGGCGATCAGGATTTCTAAGGTACATGTTAACCAGTATGACAGTGTTAAGGCAGCATAATACTTAACTGCGCAAACTTAATAAAACTAGGCAGCTTGAATACAACACTGCAGGATAGCAAAGGAGACAGGTTCCTTTAAAAGTCTGTTGAAAAGCTTCAGTCAGCTAAAATTTCTGCTTTGCCTGCAAAGTGCCGCTCGTTTTCTCTATGCGTATGCATCCCAATCAATGCTTCAACATTAGCAAACGTAAGTGCAATTGAATCCATTTACCCAAGTTGGAGCCAACCGAAAGATGTTAAGTCTTAAAAATATACATACATACTGTACGTTGCACTGTAATATTAAAAACAGATAGCCATTTCTGCATTATTTAATCATTGTTGTCTTACAAAATTATTCTGAAATCTCAATGCATGTCTCAAGTCCAATAACATAGCAAGGGACATCAGGGAAATCAATTACTAATGAATAAACAAAGGAAGAAAATAAGACAATTGCTGTTATGCAGGGTGCAATCAAGTGACAGCTAATATTAGAGTTGTAGAAAAGCGACAACCAGTTTGAATATTCTCAATAAGTAAATAATTTTAAGCGGAACATCAAATGAATTGTCAAATAAATTTTCAAAGATGCACTGAGTCTAGGTACTAACCATGTTCCGCAATAATTGTAGCTTTTGGGTGGATGACACTTTTTGCTCCAATGGTGACATCTCCTATAATTTCTGCTTCATTACACACAAGAGCACCAGGCATTATTTTGACAATTCCTGTAGCCATGTTGAATTAATCTGCAAAGAAAAAATGAACTCCATAGACCTGAACTTAAAAGAAATAAGAAAGCTTTGGATTACTACACCCTAAAAACACATAAAAGGACCATATCAGCTTAAGCATAAGCTCTACGTTAGAGAAAACTGAGTGAAATGAGCAGAGAAATCAGGTTGAAAGCATTAAAATAATAAACCATTTAAGACTAGAAATAGTAAACCAATATATTCAATAAAACAAGAATCCATCTATTTATAAAAGCTTGAAACAAGATTTGGCTGTAGAAAATCTTACTTATTTTTGTAGTTTTTAGATTTCTTTTTAGAGTTTAGTTAGATTATCACAGCATCTTAATTACACTTTGGAAATTTTTGGAAAGGTTTTTCTACACCTCATGATAGGGTGTAAGTAATGATTGTTCTAGACAGTTAGCAACATCTCGTTTACAGCTCCATGAATTTGTTACAGGAGTATTTAGTGAATTCCAAGAAACTTAGCACTTTCCTGGTTATGATGTCAGATGCAAAGCTCCTAGAAACTCCTAAGTTACTTGCAAGAGATCTGCATTAAAGAACAACATAATATTGGTGAAATTCGATTTATTCATGATTAGCTTAGCATTTCACATTTGCTGATATTTTAAGACTTCAGAGGATGAAGCGCTAAAACTCCATAGATACATAATCTAGCATTGCCTCGTCCCTCGCTGGCCAGTCTTCGTGCAGAAACCAATATTAGGGTAACCTCTTTTTGGCTGGGTAAGCCAAAAATTTGCTGACACTTGTGCGTACGACTATGATGTCGTGAGAATCGGCGATTTGGAGCTTGTCTCATATGGGCAAAGTAGCACTTGACAAAAAGAATGAATTTTGTACGATTTCAAGGATGCCTTTCTCATTTGAGATCTCATACCCAACTGCGAAAGTCTTTGGTAAGCCTTCATTGGTAGTGGTGCTACTTCAACCTTCGACGACTCTTTTTGGTCCTTGTGTTGCATCGTGCTGATTTGATTTTGTTTGACTTTTCTTTATTTGTTGCTCATTTTATTTAAATGTGTTAAATTTTAGGCATGGCTTAGACGCAATTTATCTTGCGATTGCGTTGTTTTTGAATTTCAAATCGTGTGCTAAAATATATGCTAATGTTTTCATTGTCTTCTGTTCAGTTCGCTAATCTAAAGGCTAACTATCATGGGCGGTATCATCTACAATCTGTGCGGCGATGGTTTGCCTCTGAGCCTCCGAAAGGCTTTGAGAAGTTTTTTCCTGGTGCTTCAAAAAAACCTGTGCAAATCCACTCCAAAAAAACAAGTAAATGAATTTATTGTGTCGAGTGATGTGGTTTGTTAATGTATTTGGGGCTATTGCACTTAATAATCTCCTATGAAAATGTCCCAGCAATGTTTGTGAAATATTTTTGAAAGATATGTTTATGTTTATATTTATGAAAGATATGTTATGTTTGAAAAATATTTTTGAAAGCAAATCTAGGTTGTGTGGTTGTTTTTTTTTTATTTTTTTTTTTTTTTTGAGAATTAAGCTACTAGCCCCTTCTTCCCATAGGTGTATTTCATTGATTACATTTATTTCCTTTATATCCTGAGTTGCAACTTAAGAGGCAGAAACACATTGCTGTTGTTTGTAGCCATATTTAGCCACCACTGCAGGTCCAAAGTATAGTGAGTATGTAAGGTCTTTATCACACATTTCTAAAAATTTGTTCATGTTCATTGTTTAATAACTTTAGTCCACTATTGGCTTTTTTATATTTCAAAAGCTATACAGTCATGTTTTTGTTGTCTCAGGTATGGTATTTCCTTGGTTAGTTCTTTTTTAAAATGTAAAGCAGACCTTGCCAACATAAGCTTTGACTGGCTATATGTAGACTGCCTATTCAAGACCTAATAAAAAGTCTATCTTCTAATTCATGCATGCTTGGTCATAGTATTTTCATGTGTATGCTATCCCAAGTCAAAGTTGAAAATTATATATATATATATATATATATATATATATATATATATATATATATATATATATAGATAGATAGATAGATAGATA
>QQSS02031222.1:0-18939 GCA_003687565.2 Craspedacusta sowerbii | reverse complement strand
ATACATACATACATACATACATACATACATACATACATACATACGTACATACATACATACATACATACATACATACACACATACACACATACATACATACATGCATACATGCATATTCAATGACAGCATTGAAACACTCGTACATCCAGAAGGACGGCAACAATAACACTTTTCATTACAGCTCTGTTACCATTGACTTCTGTTTGTGACCTATCGCTCCCTCCTGCAGATGGATACCTTTTTCCAGGCCCTTTATCTTCAGGCTTACTTCATCAAGGTTCTCCTGGAAGCGCTCCTGCGTAAAGGAAAATCTAGGTAAGACACACTAAAGGATTGACGCAAAATAGCATTCCAAAACAAGCTTTGGGGAATCGACTCCTTCCCATCTACTAAGCATGCGCACGGAGTCAACAAGCGAACGCACGCGCAACGTTCCACGATATACATTTAAAAAATAACGCAGCCAACCTTAGACTGCTTGCCATCTTCAACCTGCCTGGCATATGTTTCTTTCAACGAAGCCAAGAAGTTTGCAGTCTGAGAATTAGTAAATGGACCACGTGAATATCCTAAACAAACACAAAACACGCATGTTTTATGAAGCTGAGACGCCTAATGCTCAACATAGACTAAGCTTAAGATGCACCATGTAACAAAACTATACAATCCCTTATCATAGGAACACGGTAAACATGCACAAAAGGTAGCTGCACATACATCCCTTCCCATATGAATATTAAGCCGAGATTTAATTAAGCAGATGCGAAGGCAGCGTACACAGCTGTACAGTACGAATATAATTAGTAAAACCACGTGTAGAGAGAAGCTTCTTAGGTGATGTGACTTAAGTGTCTCATGTAGTACTCGCAAAGCTCGAAAATAGCACTGTGTTAATGGAGACAAACTTAACGGGAAGAAATCGCGTATGCATCACGGATGTACAATATTCCTCGATGCCGCAAACACAGACACACTCACAAAACGCTCAAATGTAAGCCAACGAAACAAAACGTCCGTTTGCTATCTAGCCCATTTGGGTAGGGTAGCCCGAATTCGGTGATCTCAAAAGCAAACCACAGACACTGCCTAAAGCCACTTTAATAAAGCGCTCAGCGTAACATCATTGATTCTAGCGGGTTACACAGCCCGATCCTGTCATGCAAAACAACGGAAGAAACCTTTGCTTGCCTGGTATCTGGTACTCAGAAGATATGGCCATTACCAGCTGGTCCTTTTCCACAACTCGACTTTTGTGAACCTGCAGTATATCAAGAAGCATCAACCCTAACGGAAAAGCTAGCAGTTAGCTACCAAACAACAAGGTACGAAGTACGGACAACAGCATGGAAACAAGAACAAATCATGGCCATCAAGCCAGACAGGTACGCCAAATTTCTAATAAATTTAATGAAATCATTTCACAACGAAAAATGTAAGTCTCCTAAAGGCTAAGATCTTGAACTCAACGAATCCGGCTTATGGACAAGTTCTTAATGTCCAACAAGCAACCATCGTAAGTTCATAAACTAAAACAAAAATGTGGGCGAAAGACTTAGGGACGTACTTCAGCTTCTTGTTCCAGTTTTCCATGTTCTCTGAGCAGCTCGGTCTTCTCGACAGCATATCGCTGAACATCGCCTGCACACTTCTTTAAGCGATTCTCTAACTGGAAGGCGATTTATACTTCCAAACCTTGGCCAGCATTAAACATAATCCAGGCCTTGATGACTGCACACAAAAACACACTCTCTCCCTCACATAGACACACACTCACACGCACACACTCTCTCACTCACACACACATACACACAAGCACGCACACGCACACTATCACACTTCGCAGGATATCGCTGACCATCGCCAGCTCACTTTTTCAAGCAATCCTCTAACTGGAAGGAAATTTATTCACCCAAAAGCTTGCCTGGAGTAGATAATCCATGCTGGACGCAAACACGCACTCTCTTTCAGACTCTACCTCTCCCACTCTCACACTGTACCACTCTCACCCTCTTTCCGTCTCCCTTTCCCTCTCTCTCTCTCTTTCTCACTCTCTCTTAGGCACACACTTCCCTCTCGCTCTCCTTCTCTCTCACACTCCACACACACACCCACACACACACACCCACACACACACACACACACACACACACATATATATATATATATATATATATATATATATATATATATATGGGGGGGGAGGCCATGCCCACAAATCGGTATCAGACGTATCTCACCTAGGGATTCAAATATTTATGGAAATAACATGTTAGAGAATGCAAAACTATAGTTCATTAGTCGCGCTTGCAAATCGCAAATAGCCTAGGATAGCTCATCAATGAAGAAGTTTGCTAAGAATTCAGAACAAAACACGCATAGTTTCCATAAAATGGAGGGACGATTCACGCATTGAACATTGTAAAGCTTTATATACTAAGGTTTCAGAAGCAACGCGTCTTACTTCTTGCAGCCTTTCCTCTTTGGCAGCCATCGTCCCCCGAAACTCCTCCTTAGTTCGCGTCAGCTCAACGAGAGATCCTATAAAAGCCAAATCATTCTCAAATACGCAAGCAAATCTATTCAATAAGATTGTTGGACAAGGTCAAGAAAAAAATATCAGCAAAAGACAGACTAGAAAAGACCCGCCGCGTAAAAATAGTCCTAGTTACAAGAACGGAAGGGGAATTTCAGAGGAATGCGAACCTTTAAATGGCTTCGTTACTTTGCTTTGAAGATCACTCACATTCTTCTGCAGTTGTTCCATGGTGGAATTATAAGTACCTACAAAGTAAGACGTCGCAAAATTGTACATGCCACCCAAAATAATGTATGTCAAGCCATTACCTATAGCCACCTACCACCCACGACCACAACAAGTGGAGAGATCAGCCTGAACATTGAGTATCTATAAATAAATAAATAAATAAATATATATATATATATATATATGCAATTCACTCAAAAGCAAAATAAATTTTCGAATTATTAAAAAAAAATTCGAAATTAGCCGAAACCCTGGGATACTGTACAGTGCAAGAATCTAAAAGAACAGGCGCTCTCAGCAGATTTCTCGTCCACTGTAGTCCAAGAAATATATAGCTTGCATACCTATTCGCTTCTCCAGCTGAAACACTTCTTCGGATACAGTGTCTAATTCAGATAGCTGCGTCTAAGATGGTTGAAATGCAAGTACAACAAAAATGTCGAAGGCACATGCCTGACGCAAAAAAATCGCATCAAAAAAAATTTTTTTTTTTTGAATGTAACCAACGCCGCCCAAATTTGCATCAATCGACAAACAAACGAACAGCAACCATCAAGCAACCGATTGCAAGCCTTTCACAACTTCAGGACATCGTAAGTCTCTCTCGACATAGCGTCCGTAATCCGTCCACAATACAACGGACAGCATGCATGCTTAGTTTCTTGCGATTCAATGGCAAAACAAGCTAACCTCAATTGGCACAATGTTTACAACCAACTTCTTTATCTCCTCCTTACACACCAGCGTCTGAGCCTGTGCTCGGTTCATCTCCGCGGCTATCTATAGGAGAGGCAAAACTTCATCGATAAAGGAGAGACGCTACGCAGGCCTTACATAAATAGAACGTTTTACCTAAATATCTTAGGACCAGCAACAACCATAATAATTACAAGGCATAAGCTATAAGCCAAACGCTATAAAAACACCTCTTTAAAGACACCATAGGAAGAAAGTCGTATGATATCCGGTATGAAGCTCCACGTGCAAGTGTGCATGTGTGTGTGTGTGTGTGTGTGTGGGTGGGTGTGTGTGTATGCGTGCGAGTGTATGTGTGTGCGTGTGTGTGCGTGTGTGAGTGTGTTTGTGGGAGGGGCGCTGGCAACTTTCATAACTTTAAAGCTTCACCGGAATGGTAAAATCGAATCGTCGTGAGTTCCCAGAGATGACTTGAACCCACCATTCAAACGTAGAGGTTGTTCGTCACTTGACCATAATATTTGTTTAGGGACCCTAGCACAGCTAAATACTTCTGGATGTGTTGGATGACCATAACTTCAAACAATCTTGCTTTTAAAAAAGCTAAACCCTCATCGATTGGTCGATTGATTGATTGGTCAAAACATATAGATTCGGATCAGCGAATCTTCGGCCGAACTATTCTGCAAACCGCCTTGAGGTTAAAGTTGAAAATTTTCACGTCTGCCCAGGTTGAATATTAGAAATCAGACTGAATGATGAATGCATGCATGAATCTGCCCAAAAGAGTTGCGCTGTGATGGATCGCGCAAGTTTTCCTACCTCGATGCAATTGCCTAATCATGACAACATTACGCAACGACAGTGCTAATTTCCAGCACAAATAAACGCACGCACAAACGATCCAAGACAAAAAGTATTAACCTTTGAATTACATGCAGTTGCATTACCACTTGGGCACAAATACTAAATGCATATTGAAGAGAAAAAGACACCATGAAACACTATTTCATAGCCAAAAGCTTCCCCATCAAGGATGCAGGCGCTTACTTCCAGTGACTTCTCTTTGGTTTGTTTAAGATGACCCAACTCGATGTTGAACTCCTTAACTGACTGAGCCTACAAAAACAACCCTCAATCACAACACTGGAAGCAATACAGCATCATCATGATCAAGAAGAAGAAGAAGAAGAGCAATAACAAAACCAAAAACAACAACAACAACAACAACAACAACAAACAATAACAACAGCAATAACAGCGACAGAAACAAAAACAAAAATTTATCTTCCCAAAGATCATGCAAAATAATAGGCATTAACAATTAAATAAGAAAATTATCACCTAGGGCTCTTCTTACCAAAGCAATCGGAGTTGAACGCCCCCACCTCACACACACACACACACACAGACACACACACACACACACACACACACACACACTATTTCTCTCCGAAAGAGTCCTATAAGTCTTTAATTCATTAAAAGGTGGACGATAAACAAAATCTTTAAACAGCTTCTCTCATAGGTTTCGGCGAATTACGAGGGTAAAGCCGGTAAAACGGTTTCCGACCATAAAGAAGATTTACATTAACTTTTCACAATAAGCATAAATTAATGCATGTGTCTGCCTACTTAATTGCTAAAACTAGGAAGACTAGCCAGTACGAGGAGTTGGTAAATAACGTAGAATCGTGGTTTATATACATCGAGGTCTATCGCTTAGTGCTTAAGTATGTATACACATATCCATAATCAAGCTGGCGTAGATAATAGACTGATAATTAATTTTAGGGACTTCGTTGGAAGAGACATCCTAGATGCCTAATCAAGATTAAGAACTAATTAATGTGCACCTAAACGATTGCCCCGAGGTTCAACAGCCAAGCAGTTAGCACAGCACATTCAAAACCGGAATCCCCGTAGCTTACATACAAAAGTAGGCAAAGTAGTACAAAAGTAGTAAACAACCTGCTCTTTACGAAGCGTTCTTATACTTTCGAGTGCTTTGATGTACCTAATAAAAAAAGCGTTTCCATTTCCAGTATTTTTACAGAACAGTACACGGGACTCAAACGACCGGCGCACACTTAGAGAGTCGGCGGCGCGAGAGTACAATCCATAAAATTAATTTTACGACTACTTTCATACAAGCGGCTGCTACCGCCTTGTTCCACAGCTGAGCTTCAAAGATACAGAACTCTAGGCTCTGCAACTTCTCATATAGAAGCCTCACAAGAATGCTTCATAAGGGCCAGACAACATTGAAACAACAAACAGGATCAGGAGAAGTAATCGAAAACACAAGTTACCCGGTGGCCATCGACATACAAGTCGATAGCCACAAGAAAGTTCCACAACATCTTATTCGCCAAATCTGCCTTTCCTTGAGTATGATCTGAAAACTGCTACCGCGCAAATGAGCTAATAATCTCATTTCCCTCCTCTCCCCTGCCCCTCTTCATATCAAATCAAAGAACATATAAGAACAAACCTGAATCCCACACGGAAAAAGCGCAAGCGGCTAGACTTACGGCGAACATGATCAATAGCATCAAAAGTGGGCCTCAAAAGTCAATCCGAGACGCATTCGCAACCCATGAGGAAGCATTGAAAAGCTGGAGCTCCAGTACTCTTTTAAGAGCATAAAACAAAACAAACAAAAAATAAAAATCTTACACTTAGCCGCCGCGGCATTCAGGCAAGCAACAAAATTCATCCCTACCTGGTTGCGGCAAATATTTCATCAAACTTCATCTTAAGGACTTTCCCCTCACTTAGTGGCCTGCAATATAGAAATCACCCGAGACTTGTTATGTTGGTAATCCAACAAACTCCCATTCATATTTCATGTGGAGTCTACATCTTCCTACTAACCACCCCTATATGGCTCTCAGTAGATGACACATTCCCGACAATTTTGACTACATAGTTTACATACGCATCCAATTTGCGGCTCAATTAATCAAACTCTATTAGTACACAAACTAACTGGAAAACAATGTAATGAATTGCTAATTAAAGCAACACTTAATAAGTACATGAACAGCCAAGCAAGAATTAGTTACCAATTGGCATCTTCTTGGTGACAAAATACCACGTTTTCCAGAATAGCCTTCGAAACCCCAAGCCTAGATATCATCTTCCCAAAAATAAAAAAGCATTATCAAAACACGGACCTCCATATCTTTAAACTGCATAATATACAAACTAATCCATCATCAACGTATGTAAACATGATTGTAGCAGGAGCATCGCTTTGTCGGCGAGTTGCAAGGACATTGAACTAGCAAGACAGCCTAGCATATAAAAACCGCTTTAATTGGATTACGAGTCAGGATCCAGCCTTTAAGAAACGCTTTAAAAACATGTTATTGATCTCCGTAGATTAGAAACTAAATTATGTGTGCTATACGCGATAATCTGGCACAGATTACCATAATATTGCAACAAGTTGCTAGCAAGGATTTCAATTATAGCAATCAACAAAAATTAACGATCAAAAATGAATGATGTCTCACCTCTTTAGAGAAATCTGTACATCTGCTGCTTATACTAACTCGCTACAGCAATGAAAGGAAAAGAATAACGTAAGGATTAGATAGGCAATATGCTTTTTGAGAAGGAGCTATGCCAACAAATAGTCCTTAGCAAAAATCTGCAAATTATGAAACTTGCAAATTCGAATTACACATACTTGATGAATGAGTATAACTAAACACGCAGCCTTAAAAAAAAAACAACTATGCAATACAAGCAGAAACAACAATGAAAAAAAAACAACTATGCAATAAGCGTAAGCTTTGAACTTGCCGCGCCACTATGGTCAAACAGGCACTATGATTTCATAACAGAAGTACGACTTCGAACTCTAGGCCAACAACTCAAAATAGAGTATACAACAATCATTCATTCGGAAAGGATACACGCAAATAAACATTGCATATCATCCTACATGGCAGAGATAATTAAGAATAATAAAAGAAATCCAGCAGGTGCGATAACTTTGCTAAATGGCGAGCAGGATTTACTATCTTATTGCAAGAAACTCACCTGTCCATCAACAAATTTGGCAAGCACTCCCTCTAATGACTTTGTTTCAATTTTCTTTTGCTAGAGGGGACATCACACATTATACGTTAGGCTCAATTTTAAGTCAAGCACAGGCAAATAAGCACAAAGAAGACAAAGTGAAAGTTAGAAAGCTGTGCATAACATTCCAATATCACACAACATGTCATCATGATTGAGATTTACAACAACCAAAAGCTATACTGCAATTTTGAATTTCTGCAGGTTTGTTATAAAAAGGTTCGTGCTAGTCAGGACATGTAATACCACATATATGAGAAGATTGACGGATGAATACCAGTCTATATATGGATTTCAACAATTAGAACTTCTACGCAAAAGAACACATGCTATATGACATAACTGAATTAGACAGAAAAAAACAATCAGCAATATTAGATTTTCCACAGGGACTAAAACTAGTGTAAGTAATTTAAAAAAACAATGGCGGTACCTAATTACCTTCTGAATAGAACTCATACTTCGAGTTGCTTCGCATTTCGTACCCACAACGTCAACAAACCGGAGTTTTACTTGCCCCTTAACTTCTTTCTCACGAGCAATCTATAACAATATCCACTCCTCATGAGTGATTATTAAGCAGCTGAGGCTTTATCAGTCAGCCATGGAAGTTATCAGGCTCGACCACCAAGTCAATGCCAGTCAGACCTGAGGAGTTCCACAGCATATAGCCATATTCATTCAAACAATTTAGCAAATGATCCATCCTGTAACTTTGTTATTACACATTTTAAAACTAAATAAGACATGACAACACCAAGCAACACATCTGGCATATAAACATCTGGTAGTTGCTATACTGAGAGTGGCAAAATCAAGTTAACATCTTTAACATATCATGAAACAAAATTGCTAGTGAAAAGCCAGCAACCCATTTTCCAAGAGCCTTGCATAGTGTTGCAAACAAGTTAAGAACTAGGTAAAATGAAAGACGTTGTTGGATGCGTGCTTTATTGAATATTTCTCCTTGGATGGAATTTTGTGCAGACAATCAAAAGTTAAGTAGCTGCTTATTCGTTTGACTAAGGCAACAAGCTTTAAGCTAAATATGGGGCATTTTCTTTCTTTCCATCTGAAAGCCATCTCTGTCCTTGCAACTTCTAATACTTCCAAAGGTAAACCAAGAACCTGCCTCCACACTTTGAGAATCAAAATCTTACTATGCATATATGAGAGATTGAGAGAGGGAGGGAGAGAGTGAAAGTGTGAGAGAGCGAGCAAGAGAGCAAGAATTGGACTTCTTAGTGCTGCCATCTTGACATAATAATTTTACAGGCACAAAACACACTGGGGAAAAGAACTTAAGCATAAAAAAAGCATGAAAATAACTGCAATATTAGTTAAATAGATTCCAAGTTAATAATTGCCAGAGGATAATTCAATTTAGAGAACCCTACATCATAAACATATGCTTCTTAATTTTAAGAGACTTGCTCTTACTGTACCTAGAAAGGATAGTCTGAAAAAGCCATAACAGTGTTACAGTTTAGACTCTGATCTCTTACAGCCACTGCATTGGACAGGAACTAGCTTCCCAGTAAGTGGAGACCGGATTTGCAACTCAGGAAGCTTAATACAGATAAACTCCTTAATGTGGCTCTCCGTCTTACCAATGCAAAGAGAATAGCATCTATTGCACTTCTGCAAACTATGCAAACCACAAGATTTGATGGCAAACTTTCTTTGACAGAAAATATTAAGCTCAACCTATTATTTGACCAAAAAAATAACTCTTAAATTAATGTTAGGCAAGCATTGTTTCTGAATTTGTTCAATTCGCTGCCTGATCAAAGAAGACAGAGATCCTACATAGATGGAAAATAATGAGGTGAAACTTGAAAGGGCAAGCATTTAGCCAAATCTTTTCATGATAGCAGAGAAACAACTCATATTAGTATCTGCCATTAAATGTGATAATAGAATTGTTGTCACTAGTAGAAGTTCTTTTAAGTTGGTACTTCACAGGTCCATCAATAGTGCCACAATGAGTAAAAAGAAAATCACAGCATATATAATGGTCCTGCCGAATAGATAAATTAGTGAACAGAGAGTCAGTATCAAAGGAATCCAGAAAAAATCTGGAATCAGCAGCATATAAGTCCTTAGCGAAACAAAATAAATTCTTTACTGTCAACTAGTTGCATGTCAGGGGCTCCAAGAGTTTTACCAAGTACTTATCCACCTTAAAAAGGGAGGATTAGTTCTAGACAATCTGGGACAAAACTTAGAAATCTATTGTTCAAATTCTTGTGACGCTGAGGCAACCCATAAATTATAGCAGGTCACAAACCACTGGGACGCAGTAGATGATTAGAATCAAAATCAATCACGCAGCAAGGACCAATCTCTGTGTTTCTGATGCCATGTGTGGTTTGTTTATATACGAGTACTGCTAGTACCAGCAGATACTTCTTCGACATACAATGCATGCAGACATAACATTATCATTTACTTTTGGGTCATGGATAAAAGCTGCCTGTTTACAACCAGGTGGCATATCCCCTGTGCTAATGAACTTCAAGCTTTCAATGATAGTCTAAAGAAATCAGATAATCCAATACAGAACACCAGCATCACGAGCACTTATAATAACAGAACCAACATAAAATGATCAAGAGTATGATAAGGAATAAAAAAAGTCTACTAAGAACAAAGATGATGCTACTGGGTGCAGGCAATAAGCCGTCTAAGAATCATACCCTCATAAAATGATTAGTCAATCCTAATAACTTTCCCCAAAGTCAGTAAATGAGCAAAAAGCAAGGCGTTTGCACCTAGCTTGTACAAATTCCATTGGGCTACATATTCAAATAAATATTTTTTAAACAGCCTTTCCCGAAAACTAGAGAATTCGAGAACAGATATATACAAAGCAATTAACACATACAGAAATTTTAACGTCTAGCGCTACAAATGAGTGAATAGACTTACCGTTTTTCCAGACCCATTTGGCCCTACAATGAGGGTTAATGGCGTTTGGAACTCAATCACAGAACCATCACTAGGAGAATAGCTCCTTATCCCAGATATGAGCATTTTTTCTATTGATGCCATGCTGATCCAACAAATAGGTCAAGCCCAGGAGATCTGAGAGGGACACACAAAACGGTATAGAGAAAAATATAGAACAATTTTTCTGCATATAATTTCCATTATACAAAAGTTAGAGCTTAAATACAAAAATACTTTTTAAGTTAATAATTATGTCTGCATGCAAGAATCAAAAATCTGTTCTGAATTAAAGGGCTGTTTAAATCATGGAATAGCAGCAGATGGGGCAGGATGTTTTTAGGCATCTGCTTGTGACAATCAGTTACCATTTGGAATGGAGTGGCCATTTTTAAATCTCAAGGCCTGGGCAAGAGCATGGTCAAAATTGACTTAATTCACAATTTCTGCAGTTTCTTTAAATGTTCCACTCTTTTTCAATCAATTGATTCCTAACCAGCATAGCATGTGTTAGTGCAACGAAGGGATGCATGACTGTTCGCACCACATCCACAAACAAGAGGAAATTTTGATAAAGCCGCAGCTTTAGCATCCTCAACGAAGTTTTAGACTTTCAAGCATAGGGCATCGATATTTACGTGGATGCTTGTCGCTTACAGGCTTCATATAACATACAGAAAAACTTAGAAGAAATTGTAAGTCGTTTTGCTATACAAGATACATGATGACCATGGACGGAATAATCTGTCAGCGAAAAATTAAATCATGCTTTCATTAGCAGCGCAGGCACCAAAAACAGGAAGCCTTAAACAAAATGAAGTTTCCTAGCATTAGCTAAGAAGGCGCGCACTGCATTACGAAGTGTACGTGCGAAGAAATCCCAAGAGGCACGTGTTGGGCGATTCCTCTAGCTTCCCGCCAAAACCCGCAAGCGAACTTCGGGTACCGTGCAAAAGCACCAGGAATTCAACAAAAATACCCGGACCAGGAATTCTCAATAAAATCCGTTAAAAAACTTCTGGAATTTCCGGGAACACTGCCGTTCTAAGAAGTTCGCCCGGGAATTGTCGGCAAGGTCACCAAACAACAGCGCCAAGCAAAACCTTTTTGAGCACTTCACAAGTGGTAAGTTTTATCACTAACCTGACTCATAAGTGTGAGCATGTTAAACCCTGCCTAGAGCAGCATCTGAATTAGTCCACAGATTCTCCAATCATCCTCTACTATTCTTGCACCAGCACTTTCTTGGATGCGGTTTGTAGAGCTTTACATGCTTAGGCTAACCATAATGTCAAATTTACTCGCGCATATTAGGAATTACTTTTCTTTAGTTTGTACCTTACCCTTTTTTTTTGTTTGTTTCGGTATCAGTTTGTTATGTGTCGAGATGCATTTATATGATTTATCGCTACTTAGTGATTTAGTCCCAGCAATGGCTTCAAAGACCGAAGTAACAGCCCAATAGCGGCTTATCGAATTTCCCAACTGAGGATTTTCAGATCGGGAGGGAAATATGTACTGTAACTGTTGCAACTGGAACATTAGTTGCGCGTGCAAAAATGCATCACTAACAAAAGACACGAAAAAGGGAAAAAGCTGTGAAGCTCGGAAGCTGGACCATCAAAAAATAAAAACAACTTGAACCCATCAAAAGACAGTGCTGCATGAGATACCTGACGTCAACTTGAAGTCACCTGAAGTAAAAAAAAAAAAACAAAAAAAAAAAACAGGTGGATCTATTTGCTGATCGAATAACAATATTTTCAGTTGCTGATGTACCACTGCAGAAACTAAGGTAACATTCCTAGCAGTTCTCAGCTTTGTCTGAAATTCATCTGCCTCGCCTAATGACTGGGGTTGAATCCGCTGTTAGAAAACTATTGAAAAATGCGCTTAAAGTGACGTTATTATCGACGAAGCAATAGATAACACCAGCAGGGTTGTCTAAATATTGTTTTACATATTTTGTTAAAAATTCCCGTCCGAGACAAACTTATTTTGACACAAACGTTTTGGTTTGATTCACATATAAATCACATCATACTTGCACAGTCTGCGGTAGATGCTCACTGTTAATACCAAGTCTCATTCGACAAGAGGGGTTGTGGAAATCGCTGGCCCTACGTCTTACATACATAAAGAATGCAGAGAAGTCCTAACATCACTAATGCCAGATTTGATAAAGGTTTAGTTCATGTTGCACTAACTAAATTTAATCGTTGAAACATGGAGAGATCACCCTAATAATTCCTTGATGACAAAGTATTTGGCTCTAATGAATTCCTTATTCTCAAGAACAACAGGTAAGTTTTAACGTCTAGCTATGGATAGACCTTACGATACATTTCACATATGATTTTCACATGATACTACTACATGCTTAGTATGTTCTAGCTGTTAAAATACGAAGAGAGATTTTAAATTGCCCTGTAACTAGTGGATTCTTAATTTTTGATGTTTAGCGTTCAAGCAGAGGCTCACTCGGGGCACTTTTTTCAACTCCTGAAAGGCTGCTCTAAGTAAGGAATTGTGTGTTAAAACATTCAGTAATGCTTGCATCAAGTTCACATTCGTCGAACTCTTTTTGCAGCACGCAAGCTTCGATTAAGTCTGTGCACAAAAGACACCAAACGCTACTGCCGAGATACGGCGTCATGAGTTGGTTTGAATATGTTGTTTTGACTAATTCGAAGCTGGCAGTCATACCGACATTCATATACAAGAATAGGGTATTTCTATGGTTCGAACTTTACGGAATCTTTTAGAGCTGAAAAGATTGGTAGTTGATGAGTCATCGTGGTATACCGAGGTATTGCTGCCTGCTTTTGCAAATAAGTGCATGACGCGCCTCAGTTCTTGTTTGCAACTTTTTCAGTCGCGCCAGCTTCGATCTCACCTGGTGACTGGCCGCATGAGTAGCCTTTTTATGTATTATCAAACTTTGTCTGTGTATTCAGATCCTCAGCACTTCGGAATCCTGGCAGTGGTTCAAGGTAACTTTTGCAAGCATTTTCTTAAAAATGCTGAGCCTAGATCACTATTACCCCTTATTTTTGTGAGTGTCCTTCTTTCAGCGGTTAGCTGCACCACAGTGATGTTTCTAGTATGGAGTAGTTGCTTTCTTATTCCGGGTTCCAATTTTCAAATAAAGCTTTAGTGAATTGTTTAGCACTTGAGTACCACAGTGGTGCTATTTTTGATCCTTGTGATTACTTTTCAGGTGTAAGTCGGTTGTCGGAAGGGAAACCAAAATGATTCTACTATGTTACGGCAGCAAATATGCAAGGTTTTGCAACCTCAATTCAGCATTACGTTGACTAACAGCCATCCTGGAGTTTTGTATTTTATGGTCTTCCGAATATTTGACCCAAGCTTGATGTCCGGCAGCCATGATGGCATCCCTTGATATCGCTTGGTACAAGGCAATACCGTGGCTTACAAAGAATCTAAGTGATCGCAAGGTGCTGGAGGAGTGGTCAATTTATGCTATGGGACAGACAGATTTAATTTCATACAAAGTACCTCCTGCTAGCAGCGTCAAGCATTTTGATCTTAGGCGCTACTGGAATGATAAGCGCACATCGTTGCCACTGTTGGCAGCGCATGTTTTGCGAGCTTTGAAGGGTTTGAAAATCGATTATGTTATGAGTATGTCCTATGCTCATTGGAAAATAGCTTTAACTCTTGAAAATAAAAATCCACCATTATTGGAATTTTTAAAGGTTAAATTGCCCTTACCTAAGAAGACGGAGCTATTGCATAAATGTTTGTAAGATACCGCAGGTATGGATTTGCACGTATGATTTTCGAATTTCTGGGAATTCTCATTTAAGAGGGGCAGTCTGAAGACGGGAAATTCGTGTGCTCTTGGACCAGTTGCTTGTCTGCTTGTTTTCTTTTTCAAATGCAATCTTTTCTAGTAATCAGCTAGAGCTCGAGGACAATTTAAAAACCATTGTTTGGCTCAATCATTCCGCTCATGAAAATTTAACAAACTATGCTGTGCCTGCACATTTGAGCCCGACCAATTTCATTAATTCCGAAAACAAGGAAGAAACGAAACCTGGAAGATGAAAACCCGAATCCGAAACCTGGCCGCCTCCAGGTTCACTGATCAGATTCGCTGATCTCAGGAAATCTCTTTTTATGAGATCACCACAGTTGCCAGGCTTTGATCGGTTGCCTTATGCACGGCCTTACACTTGGTGACCGATGGAAAGTTATGCAGTACTCAAGATTTAAGATTCAAGATGTATTTTACCCATTAATCGTTAACGCACATACCTATCTTAATACCACAGTATACTGAATCGGAGGGAGGGCTCTTCACAGCAAACATAAGGGCCTACCCAGAGTATGTTGAAATATAGAAAAAGAAGAACACCAAGCTTGCGCTCCGCTTGTCAAGACAATATGCTGACAGAACCAAGTAATGTGATGAAATGTGGGGCTAGTCAGCGCTTCCTGACAGTAAGCAAATTCCCCGTTCCTTCTTTCTTTTCTTGGTATTAATATAACGTAGACATATATTTCTTTTGCCTTACCAAATTGTTGTCTCAAAGTGCCTCTGATATAGTTCAGTACTTGGCTTTGAGGAGCGCTGATTGCCTTGCTAATTATTAGACCTAGATCTATTTTAAAGATATTGTTGAACAAGATAGAATCCGCCTATCTAAGCGATCTAAAGCCCTATTTTACTGTGCAAGCTATGGGTGCACACAAATTTTCGTCGTCCTTCCGATCGACTTGCCGAAAGTATTGCAATACGTAATTTCCAGCACAGAGAAGAATCTATACTTACAGTTTGCTTGTAGATTCAAGGCGACTTTGTACGTTAACAAGACAGCATTATTTGTAGTTTAGTTCGTCAGAAATTCTGTTAGACTCAAAATAGACTTTTTTTAAGGATACCCTTTTTGTAAAGTCACCCGTTTCTTTAATCGCGATTATCCTTAATTCTGTATTTTCCGGAATACGTTGGGACTTCCATGATGAGCATAAACTTTAGGTATGCCATCAAACGAGAATGCTACAGGAAGGTTAAGCAATTTCTGGTGTCAGTGACATTAATTTTGATATCCGTTTGCGAAACTCCTCTGCTCTAGATGCTAGTAGCAAGCGTCTTTTCTCCAGCCACCTAAGGCCTTGATGACAATTTCCTCTGCCCCAATGACGATGTCTGCACGAAGCTGCTGAATGAAAGAAAGCTATGCATCATTTATTCAACTATAGCGATTGCACCTATGGAATAATTAATGCAGTCTTTCTTTATTCTGAAGCTAATTTTCATCATCACTGTTTGAGATCTTGCCCTCGCAAGCTCTGGCCACCAATTCTGGTCGAGCCCCGTTAAGGAAAGCTTATTTAAAATATAGCTTCATTTCGTATGCGAACAGCGTGTGCTAAGTCTTTTAGTAACTGGTTAAGGTTATCAAAGAAAGGATCCTAATCTTATCAGCGGAAAGCCAACTACTGGAAGAATTTTAGAATAAGTCATCCCAAAAAGCAAGTGCTTTGCAAAAGACGGTTCGCATGAATTATGGAATGGTGGGTGATGATAAGATGGTGCAAACAAATGAATGAACAATGGTGTAAGCGGATGAGGGCAAAGAAGAAACTGCTGTGAGAATTTGGACTGAAAGAAACAATATGTGAACTTAGGGCTCCTTAATGTTGATTGAATAGTAATCTTACTCGTAAGACCTCACAAAACTTGCAAGACCATTTTCATTCTATCGTGGGCCAAACTTCAACCAATCAGCTTTGTTTGGGTGGCAGTAGCTTGCTGTACCGGCCCCAGCAGAATTCTGAACTTTTTTTAGAATTTTTTTCGTATGGTCACATCCTCGCGTAAGGTTTATTTGACCAAGACATTCACTGTTACTCAAACTCGTCATAGCGTCCCTTTCCAAACAATCCTTGCCCTTCCCCGTGAACAATTAGAAAATGAGTTTTAAAAAATGAACATATGAATGAAGAAACAATTTGTTGGCCTGCTCTCTTAGCTCGATACGATCTGGTAAAATTTTAAAGTACACTTCCGAAAAGGACTAGAACACAAAATACAAGTCATATGAATTTTGTGAGACACATAATTTACAGAGTTCAATGATTTACTGGAAGGTATAAGGTACAAAGGATATAAATCTCTTGACGCGTCTATGTAATTGGTACTAATTATCGACAACCTTCACCACCACAGCTTTCTGAGTGACGCCACAGTTATCATTCTTGGCGGCAATTTTGATGAAACCTTTATGTCCCCAAGTTACTGACCAAGAGTTCTTTACTAACCAATACTCATCTCCATTTTCTACGCCGTATCCAACAGCTAGCGCAGCATGATCCAGTTTAGTATCTAAATTGGAATACATTGTACAGTAATGTATTTACGTACATGAGCAAACATTGGTGGTGTGCCCAATATGGATCTACCAGGCGAGAAATGGATGTTGATTTTCCCTTTGATCCTCTTATTAATCTCATTCATTCACATTCTTTGCTCATGAAACATCACACTAGAAAACCCCATAAATAATCTTGATTCAAACTGTAGCATGGTTATATTTTATTCAGCTATCTCAGAAAGCTCACGACCTTCTGAAATCAGAAGAGATAAGATGCCTTAAAAGAGCATAAAAAAATGAGCACGTCAAGCACGAGGCATTTGTCAAAAAAAAAGCACAAATCCAATAAGAAGCTCGGAGTAAATCTCCAGATTAATAGCCATTGCTAAGGTAGTTCAGCACAGAGCATTCTATTCCCACAAGCAGTTCAGTGATTTTCAGGCTGCAAAATACTTTGATATTATAATGCAGACTACATATATTAGATTATTAAATGCATTACGTGTTTAAAAAAAACATACTATAGACCAGAAGAAATAAAAAACCTGGAGTTTGACCAAATAATAAGAACTTTAAACGCACAATACTACACACACCTGCAAACACAAATATACAATCACCCACTCCACTCTCTCACACTTATACAAGCCAACCTCACTCTCACATAAAACGTAATAAATGAAGGAAGGCTACATCCTACCGCAATCGCTGTCGTAGTAAAGTCCTTCGCTGTAAAACTTGAAGGTCTTAGGTCTTGTATTGATGAGAACTGCGACTGGCCCGTAGAAAGCAAGTGCAATTTTCAAGGCAGTTGCGTTGCCGGCAGAAACATTGAAGTACTCTGTTACCGACGCGCCCACTGTTGTATTCTCGAAGTGACAGTAGCCCTCCTAAAGTAAGGAGACTAAGTTCATAAGCAGTTTGCAGGCCTCTTCAATGGAAAGTTCTAGTTCTTAGCCTTATATATGAGTCAATACATAACATGCTTAGAACCCAGCCAAGGTCGCTGGTGGTGGATTAGAGGCCGACCGAATTTCGGTTTCGGTTTCGGTTGCCGCACCGAAACCGCGCTTTGGCAATGCTTCGGTTACGGAGGTAAGTCAGTTTACAGGTTGGTGTTTATTCGGTTACGGCCGTAACTAGCAATGCAATTTCGGTGCCGCCGAAACCTTTTGAGCCGATCCAATGCCAGCATGCAAATGACGTAATTATTGCCGTCAGTTCAGCGGCCCGATGCGCGTGCGCAGACGGACGCTGCAATTGAATAGGCTACTTAAAGAGTAATAACTACCGAGTACTTAATCGATCGCTAATGAGTAAACGCATAATTTGATGTCTCGATACATATACATAGTTTATGCACAGGCATACAGTTTTGGTTTCGGTTTTGGTTACAGTCTTAATTGAGTGAGCAGTTACGGCGAAAGTTACGGTTACGGTCATGCAGTTTCGGTTAAAGGTTCGGTTATGGCCCTAACTGAAAAAGCAGATTCAGTCGACCTCTCTTGTGGTTCACGCAACATGTGTTGCTCGGCAGCTTTCGGTGCCTACCATGTGCCATACGCCTTGCGCTGCAGCTCCCCGCGTTTTGAACCACTGCTCGTTACTGAGGGCCCAAGCAAATCAAGGGGTGGAGGACGTGTATGGCCTTAAGGGAACGAAAAAACCAAGAATTGTCCATATTAACGAAATTTCGATCGCTTGTGCAGTCTGAGCAAAGAAAAATAAATAAATAAATAAATAAATAAAATGAATGAGCAGCAAAATCTGAAATATGTTCAATTAGGTGGCGCAATTACGTTGCTTTAAAAATTTCCGAAATTACGATTCTCACGAAGCCTGGAGTCATCGGAAGGCGAATAAATTCGATGAAGCTTCAAGGAGAAGATACAACAGGAGGAAGCACATCAAATTTAAGCGGAAGCATATTCAATACGCCAAGTGAAAGCAGAAGCATATGCGATATTGGAGGAAGCATATGTAATGTAGGAGGACGCGCATACAATAGAAGGAGCATATACAATGCAGGGAAGCCATAAAGAATAATGGAGGAAGCATACATACATATGCATATACAAATATATATATATA
>QQSS02031111.1:0-17500 GCA_003687565.2 Craspedacusta sowerbii | reverse complement strand
TAAGTCTTTTGAGCAGGGAAGATAGCACTCTTTCAGGGATTCGTAAGATGCTATCTTATCCTCATCAGCAAACTCAGGCTGAATTGTCATGCACTGGATACCTTCGCGTTGAAAAAACACCTTCAGCTGATCGGAGCAAGCTTCATAGTCCAAATACGATCGAAACAACACATGCGCAGATGCTAGCCAAATGAATAAAAGCAGGATGAAACAAAAACGAATTTCTAAACTGCAAATCTTGAGATTTCTTGAGTTTCAAGCAATAACGTGTAGCCACAAAACAGATTTGCAGAGTGGCCAAAAGGAATGATTAAGACACCCTAAATTTCAGCAAGACCCTCAGCATCATAATGCATATCATAAACGCTGCAAGCATACTGATAAAAATTTAGCACAAACCACCTCACAATACATGTTGCTGCAAATTACCAAATAGGCATCTAGATTACGAGTGCTAGGTAATATGGAATGAAATAGAACCTGTACACAAACCTACCGACAATCTGGTCACCCCCCAACTGCCAGACATGAAACTCATGCACTGAAAGGATTTCAGGGATCAACGCAATCAATTTCTCTTCCATGTCTTTTACTTTTAAGTTTGCCGGTACAGTCTGCATAAATAGCATTAGCGACTCCTTGAACAATGGAAGCATAGAGTAGCCAATAATAAACACAACCAGGACTGACATTGCAGGGTCAACAAACACTGTCCAACTGCCATGAACTGTAAGCACTACACTCGCTGATACGATAACAATAAGTGAACTCAGAAAATGCTGTAAGATGTGTAGATAAACACTGCGAATGTTCATGTCATGAGGAGCCTGATACTCATTCTCCCATGTCACACCAGGAACCTTTGTGAGGCTGCTTCCCTTTCGCTTATGCTGATCTAAAACAAAACAGCAGCTATAACAGCCATTGCAGCAGCAGTGCCTGTTAAGGACAAATGTTTAACATAAATCTTCCAGTGGCTTGTCAGTGTGTGATGTTATAGTAATTTTGCCAGGTAGCCACAGGTTAGCCACTGTGTCATCTAACAGTCAACAAAGTGACCTTAAATATCCTTCTAAAGCATGATTCTACGCGAACTCATAATTCATCTTAACAGCTAGCAGGGCTTCAACCAATGGCTTAAAGCTCTTAATTGTCCGTATTACAAATAAGCACCTAGGTACAACATACTTTGTATAATATAATACATAAATAAATATAAATATATTAATATAAATACCTATATAAATAACTAATATAAATACCTATATTCACACATGTACACACATACTTATGGGCACAGAAATTTGCCTTTCACAAAGTAGCTGAATACCAACAATCCAGACTGCCAACAATGGAATAAAACTTCTACATGAATTGGACATAACATTATTGGCACTGATAATCTGGATGCCTCATTTCAAAACTGCATGACATGCTAACACGAAAGTTTAACTTACAATTAATGTCACTCGAGAACACACCCCAAATAGCAACATGTTTCAGGTGTAAGCCAACTTAATCTTATCTGCACCATGACAGCAATAACATTATTACACACACCAAGGAAATACGAAATTGAGCATATATTACAGAAAGCAAGAAAGCTGAATGCAGATCTTACTGTGCTGGGTGTTTGACGCGGTGCTCTCCTCAACAACGCCGCGATTTAGTAGCGAGTCCTCCTGAACGTCGTCTTTCACACCATAATTTTGTCGACTTGGCCAGCACAAAGACCATATTTTTTCGCTAGCTTTTCCGAACAGGATTAAACCAACCAAATCGACAACTACACTAACGCATCCTACTATAAGAACCGGCCGTGGATGCGAAATCGGTTCAGAAATGATGAACTTCTTGAGTGATTCAATAAGTACGGAAAAGCATAAGGCAAACAAGAATACAGCATTGATGAGCCCTCCAAGAACTTCTGCTCTGACCCATCCAAATGTAAACTTTCCAGTCTCACGAGAAATTCGCCCACTCTCCTTGCTGGCAACTCGCAAAGCAACAAACCCGATGGTCAACGCTGCAAAGTCCGAAATCATGTGGAAGGAGCTTGCCACCAGGGCAATAGAGTTGGAGAAATGTCCCACGAATACTTTTAAAAGAAGCAAACAGCCACTAAATATCATCATAGCAATGAACTTCAACTGCCATTTGAATGATAAGTTCTGTTTCCTACATGGATCAGCTGCAGAGGCCATTTCTGCACTTGCAGCTCCAGGCGCAGTGCAGCACGCAAGTCAATATTCGTACTTTGAACCCTCACGGCGTCGATATGGACATTCCCTGAGCGGCGTGCGCGGAAGCCTTGGCGATTCCCAGAGAAGCACCTCGCCAATTATATATCATTCATTAACTAATTAACCAACAGCTTACAACCAAAAACCTGGAATTCGTGGTCGTTGTCTCTTGTCTGTAGCACCTCACCATGGATGCTATTTAATTGAGTATGAATACTTTAAATTGGTGGCGAGTAGCAGAGGTGTGAGATCACAACAGGAAACTTAGACTTTGGCAAGCCTTTCGGGTGATGTCAGGTATTGAAGAATCAGAGTTAAAAACAATAATGGATTTTGAAGCACATCTTCAGCATCTGCGAGCCACTTCAAGAGCTAAGCAAGCTGACGTGGTGCAAGAACTAAACACTGATTCTTGATACGCGCACTTGTTTGCCGTGACTTACGGAAACGATAAGTATACGACTTGTTTAGTTTTGCAGTGCATGCTCAATTGTGGGGGTGGGGTGTGGGGGTGGGGTGACAAGCTTTTCGTAAGGGTGACAAGCTTTTCGATGCGTGATTTTGTTTACACCAGGGTTAGGAGCTTTTCGTTTCGGTAGCCTGCTAGGGTTTTTGTTTATGACTTCCTCACGAAACTTGCTTGTTTTCATTTATATTTAAAAGTGTAGTTAAGTTGATTACATGGTTAAGTCGAAATTTAACTGTGCCCCATATATAAGTCTTTCGAGTTTGTTGTATGGATATCTCTTATATGGCGTTTATCTTCAAGCAGTGAAGAGAAGATTTGTGAGTGGGTCAAGCGAGAAGCTTCTTATATCGTTGCTAGGTCTAGTCTTCGTGATATGTGTTTGACTGTGTGTGTATGTGTGTGTGTGTGTGTATATATATGTGTGTGTGTGTGTGTGTGTTTGTGGGCGTGTGTGTGCGTGTGTCTGCAAATATGAAATGTCGCAGTTAGCAAGCAGATACTTTTGAATTAGATGAGTCTTCAGAAGACAAGCGCCTGCAAAAAGAAAGAAAGAGCTTTCAGGGGGAAGTAACCACACGGAAGAAACTAAGCTCGTTGGTGACATCAGCAATTGTAGAAGAAAACAAACGTTACACGAAATTGTGCCGATTTGGTTGATGAAACATGAAGGGACAGGCATGCTCTTCGTTTGAAAGAAATTATTAGTTGACTAAGGATGCATTTCTGGAAACATGGTGCCGTAGAAAAATGCTGTAATAGATGGCATACGCCTGCTTCAGTATCTTGGCCAGTTACACGGAGCAACTAAGGACAATGCTAATTTTTCGTTATTTCTGCTTTCTCGTCTATTGAAGATTCGATCTTGCGTCCTCTCGAAGATGCAACATCCAATATTAATTCTCCCATATAGATTACAGCATAGTACGTGATCAAATTAAATTAACAACTTTCTAACATTCGTGGTATTTGGGTTACATTGAGTGACTGATGCTTATTTTTCAAATGTGTGTAGTGAAGACGTCAGTATGCCAGTTATAGTAGGCAATGCCACGCTCTCTAAACTATCTGCATCTTCGCACATTGAAAAAACAGATATGCTTTGAGTATAGTGGAATAGTATTAAGACCACCTTGGAAAACAGGTAGATGCACGAAAACATTCTTTTAGAGTAGAAGACAGTGGCAAAATAGGTTCAAGCCGACTGAATTCTCCCTATCTAGGGGTAGTCTCTCAGATTGAGAAGGTGATGTTCGATTTTATTGGTGGGGAAATTTAAGAATGAGCAAAATGATTGCTAATTCTGGAAGTGGTCCAAAATGGCTTAGCTTCTTTCCAACATAAATACGTTCTCGCCGAAACGCTTACGGGTATGGCATCTAGCCTAAGTCTGTTAGTGGGAACTGATTGTAACCAATTACCGACTTGAAAATTACTTAACCAATTTAAACAATGAATCAACTTAAAAATTTGTAGAAAATCCCTTCATTCTACGCAACGAATATATTCACAGTGAAACAGTCCGCAAGAATCGCGTCTTCGCTGTAAACGTGCAGTTTTCAAAATTTACCCAGTAACTTTGGAGGTCGTAGAAAGATGTGTCAGAGGACTGCTAGTCATCATTTAAGCTTCTGTTTATCCGCAAAGACAATTTCAGGAAGTTCTCGCGTATGGACATGACCATTTGATAAATATGTAGGAATCGGATCCATCTGTTATTCAATTTTAAAATTTGGTGCTTGTCAATATTTCTTATGCACTTCTTATCATAGTCTCGCTTGTTCACAACAACTAGTGGTCCTATTGCGATGGGCTGCGTTATTAGAATCGCAGGATCGTTCTCAAATTGTAGATTGTCAAATTCTTCGCCTTGAGCTCATGTCTTCATTCCAGTCATGTATTAAAGGATACTTTTAGACTTAAATGCCGTCAAGAAAGCGGTTGATTGAGTCATGGCATAGTGAGAGACCTATTTTTGACCTGGGTACAAATCCAAATCAGATTTTGGCCAATCCAAGTTCTATTGGTTAGCGCATTTTGGGAATCCTCTTCAGTACTTTGAGATTTTTTTGTTCCATTTCTATGATATATATGATGATAATAATCTCTTATGCGTCATTTTCGAAAGAACATATTAAAATCAGCTGCTACTTTCTCTGTCTTATAGTTGCTCTGCCTAGTCCAGAAAGATAGGCCTGGCTTGACCCTGAATTTTATTAGCTGATAATGATCTGTCTGACAAGTTTAAGTGTAAATTCGATCAGCTGTTAAGCTGTTAATGATCTGTAAGACAAGTCAAGTCTAGGGAGTTGCTTTGAGAAAGCGTGTGAAATCGTGGTCTCTATCTCTAATTCAGTCGTTTCAGGCCCCGAGGTGATTTTGAATTTTGGTGCCAGTCGTTTAAGGGGGCTGCTTGGTAAATTCTAGATATATTTGGTGTATTTTGTGCTATAATAAATTTTGTTTATTCTTGCTGAATCTGCTAACAATCACTATTTGAAAAGGTGGAAGTAGTATCCACATACAATCAGTGGTTTTAAGTCTCGGAGATGCGACCCTCATCTAAGAAAGGTTTGGTATTTGGAAGTCCTTGCTAGGCTTTCTCGCATGACATGTATACATTGGATACTTTCTCCCCACCAAGGGCATCGGGAATTCCCGGTTTCGAACTCGGAAATTCCCCTCTTCTCTAAAACGAGAATTCCCGAGAAATCACCTCCTCTAAGGAAAAAATTCCGAAAATTTCCTCGTCTTAGCCGAAATTTCCGGAAAATTCCTAAGTACACCACGCAAATCCGTACGTGCGATATTAAGGCAAATGTGACACCAGCCTTGAGTAGAATATTCGGACTTCATCACAAAAAAAAAAAAAGAAAAAAAAATCCAGCATGGCTGCTTGTCAATCTAACGCTGAAGTGAGGGCGCAACAGCTTTGCATATTTGTTTGCACAAGGACATTGGAGCATATAAGTTGTCTTTCGTCAATGCAGTGCACGACATCTACATTAATCTTGAAAGGCATGGCTGCGCTACTTAAATGCCATGTAATTCACTTAAGCCATTTCTGAAAGTTGGAAAATAGAATAAGAAAGCAATAAGCCAACCCAGAAAGATCGCTTAGGTCTTGCTAACGGCTAAAAGAATGACTCTCACAAAAACCTGGGATGCTAATAATGAAGGTTCAGAATTTTAGAAAAATAAGTTCCTCGCAAAAAAAAAACCCTTAGTTCACTGTAAGGATTCCGAAAGCAGAAAGATCAAAGGACAAAGAATATAACAACAAATCTCGCTGATGCAACAGCTGGCTACTTATGCGACCAGTCACTAAGAGCGATTTCGGCTGGCGCGACTGAAAAAGATCCAGACAAAAACTTAGGCCCGCCATGCACTTGTTACAAAAGCAAGCAATAATGTCAAGGTGTACCACGATGTCTCATCATCAACCAATCTATTCATCTCTAAAAGATTCGGTGAAGTTCCAGCCTTCAGAGAAGCACGTCCTTTAACCCTGCATATGCATATATTCCATCAATTTGAGCGTGCAAAGTATTAGTGGTATTAATGGTAATCCTTCTCGTAATCTCTGCAATTTTAACTGGAGCTCATAACAGAGTGGTATCTTCAATCTGATTAGCTACGGCAATTAAAATACCTCCACTCAATAGATGATTGTGTGCAACGCTGTTCGTCTTACTTCCGGCAGCTGTACTTAAAGACTAGTTCTCGCAGACTATCTTCTTTATTTTAATGCTTTATCTAGGCGTGTAGGGAGGTATTAGGTTTTTAAAAGCATTTATTGAGAAATAAATTGTTGTTGTTGTTGTTGTTGTTTGTTGTGTTGTTGTTGTTGTTGTTGTTGTTGTTGTTGTTGTTGTTGTTGTTGTTGTTGTTGTTGTTGTTGTTGTTCTACTATAAATATCGGCATGACTGCCAGGTTTGAATTAATCGCAAAAACAGATTCAGCAACTGCTCTAATCTTTTGCGCACAGCTTTAAACGAAGCTTGCATACGGCAAGAAAAGCTCGACCAAAGGTAACTTGATGCAAGTATTATATATATTGTAAATGTTTTGACACACAATTCCTTACACAAAGCAGCCCTTGTTAAGTGGACGAAAATTGTTCGGAGCTAGAAGCTACTATGCATGTCGCAGTATCATATATAAAAATATCTGTGAGATGTAGCGTAATGTCAAAGCATAGCCAGACGTTAAAACTTTCCTGCTAATCTTGAGAATTAGGAATTCATCAGAGCTTGCAGGAATGAAGGGAAATCCCGTACTAATAAACTGATTCTTTTGATTTAAATGTAGCTATTCGACATCGAAAATATTACAAACAGGTTAATACACTTCGTAATGCATACAACTAAGACAGTTACTATTAGTCCAGTTTACTTGCTCCGGGCATGGATCCCCTAGAAGACCGCGGGTCTTTTCATAAAGCCCGATTAGCAGAGTTCATGCTCTATTTGGACTTTCCTGAAGGCGCTTCATATAACCATTGTTTATAGAGTAGACTAATGAGTTAGAGATACCAAGCTTATGAGGCAACGGGTGACTTCGTCAGTTTACCTGAAGTGGAATACCATTGCTTCTTAGTAACATGGGTAATGGTTCTCGTCAATGCTAAGCAGGAGAGGGGCGTCTAGGTTTACGAGCGTTGCTTAACTGACAATTTTCATGAGGTAGGGCAACAGTTAAATGTATTTGTTTTGTTGTGGCTTTCAATAAATGGTGATTTTGACGAGTCCGTTGACTCGTCAAAAGTTTGACGAGTTTTATGAGAGCAACGTTAAAGTATGAGAATTTTCAACGCTACTGATGTTGCAAACGTCTTCGGGCTTTCAATATAGTAATGTTGAATGTGTTGAATCTAGAAGAAATCTTTTGGTCTCCTTTTAAATGTGCCTATTATTTTTCTTTCCTTAGCCTTGTTGCTTTTAAGACGATTCCAGATATTCTTTTTCTTTCTTTTCTCGAAATTTTTCGCCAGTGAAGGCAGATATAAGGCCCACGTAGCATAATACTGATTTTTTTTTTCATGGCTAAGGGGAGCATTTTCCTTAAACCCATACCTGGATAGTCTAATGTCATATGAGTGGTTAACCTTGTGAAAGGTCTCTTTATAACGTGCAGGAAGTTGGCTACGCGAATTAATGGATTACATAATACCTACCGGAGACCTTAATTACCCAAAAACCCGGGATGCTCAACACCTTTCCGCAAGGTTAGTGCTGCAATTTGTAACGCGATAAATGCAACGAACTCGAATATCATCACACGCGGGTCACGGAAAGGGTTGCAAGTTTTATCTTAAATCGCTTATTTACACGTCGGAAAATAAGAGGAAAGTTGATTAGGATTACGATAATTTCCTAGCTTCGCCAAAAATGCTGAGAAGGAAGAGAATTCGAGCGACGAAATTTTCACGAAAATCATTCCCAAAATTTACTAGTTTCATTGTCATATTTAATGGCAATTTCCCAAAAATTTCAACGAGAACTTCTCAAATCAAACGATTTCCGGAAACTCCCGGGGTTGCTAACGATCTTCTCTAGAATTCCCGGGAGTTCCCGCGGGAATTTTTGAGGCGCGTAATTCCGGAAATACCGATGCCCCTGCTCTCCACCCCCTGACTCTATTTACATAATTGCTAAAGATAATAAGCAAATGCGACAAAGAAAACTGCTGTTAAAGAAGTTCATTGATGCGTCGTAGCCTTGATTTGAATAGCAATTGGTGTCTTGACAAATTGCTTGATATACACACTCCTTAATGAGTTAGTGTTACGATATGTAAACTCATCGGATGAGTTCTTGTTGCCCATGTTCTTTGCCGATATCAAGTGGACCGTTAATGCTTGTGGGATTACAAGGTCTTCATTGAATACAATCCATTGAGGATTTTTTCTCCTATTTATTTCTAGAGGGTTCAATTCTACCCAATTTTTTCCCGTTGGGATTTTGGGTGAAGTTTTTAATGCAAGCTTGGAAATTTATTGTGTGGAATAAATAATAGTGAAAGGTTGGAAAGAATTTATCTACTTTTCTATACTAGTTAAAAATTTTTGTAGTGGAATAACTAGTAGCATGCAGGAAAAAAAATCAGTGTTTAAACTTGAATTTTTGGCACAAACTTAAGTTCAGAGGACTCAAGGTTGTGTCAAAAACTCATGCTGTCCTGGGATGTATTGCATTAATAGGGGTGTTTTGATGAACTTCTCTCACTGATTGTAGGATCTGTTGCTGTTTTAGTTATGCAGTAGTTGCTGTTAGTCTTTCAAGACTCTATAATATGTAGAGCTTAAGTTTTCATTTACTCAAGGAGCATATCTAGAGCAATATCGTATCACCTGAATTGTGCGTCTCTGCTCAGGTGAATTTCTGGCAAGCCTGCCTGAGCTGCAGGAAAAATGAAGCAGATTCTGACGTGCTTGCTGTGACATAATTAATTTATAAAAGTAAGTAAATTTATGAATTTTCTTGCTGTAGAGGTGTTGAACTTTAATGCATGTTAGTTTAGTGAGTTTGGTAAGTGGTATTCTTCCCGTCTCTGCTCTAAAGGGTTTTATGCAATTCAAATTTTTGACATTTAAAGTTTTTTTTTCCCTTTGACTTTGTGCTCCTGGCATGCAACTCTGGATTGCATCCCGTCTAATTCAAGGTTTCCAAGGTGTCCCGTGGACCACTTGTTTGTATTTCTGGTAGCAGTTTAACTAATTGTTTGACGTACTTTGTTAAGAATACATGGACAGTAAAAGTGTTTAGTTCTTTACTCAAGTCACAAGCACCTTCTTCCTACATTTAGGGTATTAGAATTTAATTGTGAGTGAGCTGTAAGAAGCTTAATGCCTAATTTTTTTCTCCTGTATTTAATGGAGGGCTCATTGATTGATAATGGATGGTCCATTAGTTAATTTTATCTGAATGAGGTTTCTTGACATAGACTGGTTATTGAGAAGATGGCATCAATAGCTACTCCAGAAGAACTTGACTCAGCTCTTGAAGTCACAGATATCTCTACGGGCAGGTGTGACCCTCGTCTGCCTTGGGATAACTTCAGCTCTTGGATTACGTGTTTCTGTGTTGTAACATTTGACTTGGAGCTAGGTCAAGTTATAGAAGTAAGTGTGTGCTGAAGTCTTGTCCTTTTCCACATGTCTACTTCTTTTATGTGTTCCTGTTCTTTCTTAGCCATTCCAAGTCACTTGTAATACTAGCAAGTGAAGCAAGTATGAGCTCCTCTGCTTATTATGTTTTGTTGTCGTTTTCAAAGAAATTTGGTACATGTTATAATATTAATAAATATCTTGTTTTTTGTCATAGAAAATTTACCCTGAACACACACAACTCAGTGATAGGGAGGTGAGTTTTGATTCTATGTTTCTATTGGTTCATTTCAACTGATCTGACATGCGTTGAGAATCTGATAGGATGCTCTATGCCTGGCTAGTTACTCCTGAAATTTGCACAACCTTTAACTTGTTTCTTAAGCGTCGATCTAAGTTCTCTGTTTTGTATCTTTCTGGGTGATGCCATTGTGCTTGAAAAGAAGCCCTGTTCCAGTGCTTAAAATTTGTGAATTCAAGGTTGCTAAAGTTCTTTGTGTTCTCTTGTAGAAAGTAAATATCTGTTATCTAGCATTTCCAGATTCAAATACTGGTAAGGAAGAACTTAAGTTACTGTGTAAATGCCACGCTTGTAGAGACGTAAATATTTTAGGGTGGCAAATTGAAAAGCTTAAGGCCTTGCAAATGCGAATCATTTCCAGAGTGGAATGTTTCCAATGAGCACTTAATTTGTTAATTTTTTTTGAAGGTCTCATTGATATTGTGACAGTTATTGTCCTGGCATAACCAAAAGTACTATATAGCATGAGAAAAGTCAGGCTTGATTGCAAGAATGAATTGCATGGAAACGGTGCAGAATTATTGACTGAGTTATTGGACTTGGTTTGTTGCCACATGTTGGAAAATGGTTAAATGACTTAACTTGAGTTTGACTTCTGCAGGCTTCATTCACGTGTTGGCTATGCGCTTTGCACATGCCTTGGTGTTGAGGATTGTTATGTGAGCTGTAACTCTTTTGTTCTTATTGGCATTTGTTTTTGATGTGTATAAAAATGGTTTAGGTTGCATGGGTGACACCCAATTTCACTTCCGGATACGATCCAGTGCCCCTAAACATTCTGATTGTATGAAGAATGCAGATTCAGGAGCCCTAGCCTGTTTAAAGGTGCTCTTTTAAATTTATTCTCACAATATTATTCAATGTGTTCCGTAGCTCTGTGTTCTGTGCACTCTGGCATTAATTAGCTTTTAAAATTCTCCATAGAAGCACACTAATTTGTGGAGCAATTTTTTGTTATAAGTCTATGTTTTATGTGGAAATCTGATGAATTTCAGATAGATCCCCTACGACATAAAGAACGAAATGCATTATATTTTTGGCCAGAAAATTCTTGTTATATATACATTTTGCGAGAATGCTCTCAGCAAAACTGCAAAAGCATGACAAAATTTTTGTTGTTTTCAAAAATTTATGGCCTCAACTCTCATCATACATAAGTACGAGGTTGAGGTTTGATCACTAAATTGGACCTGATAGTCCCGTTTTGATCTGTGCAAGTACTTAAGAATATCACATTTTATTAGAATTTGAACTAGAACATATTGGGAATCTTAGTTGTGCCTACTGGTTACCTGTCTATTGTAATCTTTAGAGCGATATGTTAAGTTGTTGGATAGATTTTAAATTTTGCTTATGTGTAACGCATTGGTTAATTATACCTCCTACTTCTAAGTGACTGTTTAAGCTCTCTGTCAATTTGCTGCAAATCATTTTTTCAGAGCCAGTAACATGAGCCGAGTATTCCTGTTTCTCTTGAATATCGGATTATGTAATTGCTTTCGAACTAGTGGCTAACAATTATTCACTAATTATTGTTTTGCAACTTGTCATATCTGAAGGCTTTGCTTGTATGAATGAAATTTATATTGGGGATTTAAGCGAATTTCTTGTACAAGTCCTGCACCTGCCTATTAAGTTTGAGTAAGCTCAAGGAGCTTGCAGTTTGCAAATGCTTTCTTGAAAGAAATTCAAGCACCCTTTCCGCTTTTAATGTTTTTGAATGCTTTATGATCTTCGTGTGGAACTAAGTCCAATTTAGACCTGGTCTGGTCTGAAACGACCAATGCATGTGTGAATGATGTTTGCAAGTTTAATGTTTTGTATATTATGCTTTGGGTTTAAAAGTTATGCGAGACAATGTGTTCCTTATGGTGTGAAGGTTGCAACTTTTAAATTCTCTTTTGAGGTTAAATTCACTTAATTTATTGTTCATCAAAGAATGTAGCCAGTTTTGTCCTTATTTATTTTCATTCCACAGAGAGATCCAAGGCATTTATATGGATACGTTTTGTTCAGACAAGTAAAGGACTCCAGTGTGAAACGGGGCTATTTTCAAAAGGTTGGCTTGATTATGCTTTGGAAATGAAAATTGTTCTCAGTCTTAACGTGCTCCATAAATCCGGCATACAAGGGACTGGCTGCCACTATTAGTTTAGGTTTTTGCTATTTAACTTTGTGGTATTTGAAGTTGTTTAACTACGTATTGAACTATGTAAGGCATTCCATTTAGTTCTATATATTTCTGGTCTTCTGTCCCGTATTGGGTTTTCAGAGTTTTCGTATTTCACTTTTAGTCGCTAGTAGTAATTTCAAGGCTTCCTTATGTTGACTTGTTCCTGTATTTGGTAAGTGATTGTTTAATGAATTAACCTTTGTCTTAACTTGGCACCACATGATTAGTACATTATTACTAGTTATCGTGAGTTTTAATGTTAATCTGTGAGAAATGTTTGCTGAAAAGTTGACATTTATCAGATCCAGATGTGAGAAAATCAATCTGGCTTGAATTTCATTCACGAAGTTGAGAGCTGTTCTGGTCATGTTATTATTTATTTTATTTTATTTATAGTTGTTTCCTAATCTTCAGTTGGAAAGTAGTTTGCGACTTCATTTTGTTGTCGGTTGTTGTTTTTTGTTGTTATTGTTGTTATTGTTGTTGTCCTTGTTGTTTCTGTTTGGTTGTTAGTTAGCTCAAGACATGTAAATGGTTTAATCCTAAGTTTGAGTGCTTACGCGGTAATAAAAGCGTATGGTAAAGCCTTGATTACAGATGATTATTGAGTATTACATAGATATTGCAGTGTTGCTGATCCATTTGTGCTCGAATGCATTTCAGCGCTGATTTTTTAGTTTGTAGCGTTGCCACGTCTTTTAGCTAACAGGAAAGTGGCAAGAGAGATAAGTTTTTAGATATTGCAGTGTTGCTGATCCGCTGGTGCTTGAATTCATTACAGCGCCGATTTTTATTTAGTAGCATTACCACGTCTTGTAGCTAGCAGGAAAGTTCAAGAGTGGCAAGGGAGAAGCGTTTTTAATATAAAGCGAAAATCGCTCCACATTTTTTCAATATTAAACGGGTGAAGTTCCAGAAGCCACGTTAGAATTTCCCTCCAAGAGCTTTTAAATCACAAATGTTTTTTATCCGACCGAATCTTTGCGGCCTCAGGCCGGCTTCTTTTATATGCGTAGGCCGGCACTGGCGGATGGGGGTTGGGGGGTGGCCGGGAATTGCCATGCTGCTGCCAAGGCCTTGCCGCTGACGGTGGCTTTAACAGTTAAAAAAGTATCCATGTATCTCCTTACTTCAGTACTATGATACATCGTTCGGAAATGCTTGTCAGCGTCCGTGAAAAGCATATTCAGTCGCTATTCAATTACGCTCCCTGTCACTTATAGATATTCTCATGCGGTTCTAGAACGACTTGGTGAAATGTTGCACGTGTAGCGAGATGAAATTGTTTGTGGCTTAGCTTATCCTACTGATGAGGTCATTTAAGCTGCTTGTAGGATGTAGCTGAGATGCGAAAGGTTTGCTTTGGATGTATTAGTTTTGAACTAAACAAGAGTCGAGAATGCAAGGGCATGAGTGCTCTCCCGTTGACCGTGAGGTTCGTTGTAAGAATGCGCCTATTCTGATCCCGTTCGACGTTGTTTTTAGGCGAAGGCGATTGCTCCTGAGTACTTTGCCAGCGGAGATATTGCTCTTGAGACTGGTGAGTCGTATTGCAATGTAGATACTTTAAATAGCTATTGTAAGTACTTTAATATTTGTGACCGTACCACTTAGGGCGTGCATGTTAGTTTTTCTTTTGTCGGGCCATCTCTTGTCGTTCTCTGAAGATGCGAGGGACACCCTTGTTGATTTTGTCTTCCGTCGGCTTGACTTACTTCTGTTTGGGAGTGTCCACTCAATATGCAGCATCAACGAACACAAGAACGCATAACTCAACATCTCACTGCTAACGTCCCGCAAAACTGCCAAGTTATGCTGCTAATTTTCTAGTGAAAGCATTGAAATCCCAACCCTTTGCCAGTCGGCAATCCTCAAGGTTGTCTACGCAATAGCTGACCGGTTGACGAGACACTTTGTGAGCACGCATGTCCATATATGCTTTGAGCTCATTTTGATTGAACGCCATTCCGCCATTCTGACCTGCCTTGTTTTTTTTCTTGGCCTATCTTTACTCCTCCTCTGATATGCGAAGAAGGCATTTTCATGCGATCATGGCAGTCTGTTTGGCTGCTTCCAAGTGTCATATCAAACGTGTTTTCGGCCCTTTTCGATTGGATGCTACTTCCGACCAACCTGTTTTGTCTTTGCTTTGTCAATCTCTTCTCCTCCCGTGAACCCCGTGTTGATGTGGTCTTGATTTTCGTTGGCTTGCTTTTTGCCTCTGCTTCCAAGTGTCGACTCGATATGTCATTGGATGCCATTTCCGACCAATCTATGGTGTTATTTGTTTGCCTATCTCCTGTTGTCTGAGATGCGAGGGAGATATTTTTATTAATGAGATTTTTGCCATCGGTTCGATTGACGTCTCTGCTAGCGAGTGGCCACTCCTTATGTCGAAGTGCTTCGGGACCTTTTTTGATTGGATGCCATTTCCGACCAACCTTAGAGGAAATTCTGTTTGCCGACCAACCTTTGATGAATTTTGAGGGTTAACTTTTTTCAGTTGATCTTGGTGGTCGGTTTGGATGCTTCCAAATGTCAATCTTACAGATCAATTTTGTTTTTATTCATTTTTGATTGGTTGCCACTTCCGACAACCTACATTTTCTCTTTGTTTGTTAATCTCTTCTCCTTCTCTGAGGATGCGAGGGAGAACTTTTTTGATGTGTTTGTTGCCGTCAATACTATTGGCGACTGTTTCCACCAGACATGTCAAAAGTGTCCACCAAACATGTGAAATTTATGTCGCGCCATTTTCCAATGGGATGCCACTACCGACCGACCTATGACCGATGATGTTTTTTGGCAGCAGTTTTTCTCCCGTATGGCAGCCCACTGTCTTGATCTGTGGACTCACCTAACGCGGCATGTGCTTGCGTGATGGCGTGCGCGTAAGCCGTGCCGTATTAAGGGTTGTTTCATTCTGGTGCCTCCTATGCCTTGCGGAGTTTTTCTAAAGATTTGTCGTGTAAGCAATCAGGCATTTCTAAAGTAATTGAACTCGGGCTTTGGAGAGCAAGATGTGGTTATTATGAGTGTTATAAATGTAAAAATATATAAATTTATGTATATATATATATATATAATATGTATATAAATTTATATATATATATAATATGTATATAAATTTATATATTTTTATAAAATAACACTCATAATAACCGCATCTTGCTCTCCAAATCTCGAGTTCAATTATATGCATATATAATATAATATAATATAATATGCAATATATGCACATATATATATATATATATATATATATATATATATATATATATGTATAATATGCAATATGTGCATGTATATATATGCATATGTATATGTATACGTATATTTACATGAACAGGAATATATTACTAATTAAGAAAATAAATTGATACCAAGATAATAAGCATAATAAGCATAAAAAATATAAATATGTAAATAAAAGTTCAGAAAGAATATCTCAGCTGGAAGCGCGGCTGTCGGTATCACACTTATCTTCTCGGGCTCTAGTTCAGCGGTGGTTCCAGCGTAGGCGATCTTTGGGCCTGAGGATTTAGGGGGAGTGACCTTGGTGGATCTAATAACATACACAGATGCTTAAGTCGACAGATTTTCATGTTGTTTTGTTTTCCTCCAGTATGCAATCAGATTGACAAGTGGCAAGCCCCACAACCATAGTCAGTGGTTCGTCCATCGTTGGCATTCTTTGGGTCTTCGGAATTGGGGGGGAGTCATTGAGGGAGTTGTAGTTCTAATAGCATGCTTAATTTCTTGAATGGACATAATTTCATGTGGTTTCTTTTTGCTCCAGTGTGTAATCAGATCGACAAATGGCAAACCCCACAACCGGGGGCAACTCTCCAGCTACCTGTGATGGGAAACGTCTTGCAGGTGCCGTTCGTTTTCTATTCTGTTGCTCGAGTTTTAGCCACTTGTTGCTTAGCCTCTGTAAGATGCGGGTATGATTAGATTCATAGTAGTGTTCTGCTAGTTCCTACAAGATTTCCTGTTAATTGGTTAGGCTAGTTTATGAGCATATTGGTTAATTCATGGAAGGTAGCTGAGTTGTTATGCTGCTATTGTAAGTAACACAGCAGGTTCATGTTTGAACCGATAACCAATTTTCACACAATGCTTGGCAGTCTTGCGTAAGTTTTGCTATAGATGTATTTATCTCTACATCTCTATCTATCTCACTGTTTTTCTCTCCCTCTCTCTCTCTCTCTCTCTCTCTCTCTTTCCTCCTTCTTGTCCTCTCTCTATCTCTTGCTCTCGGGCTCTGGGTCTATTCGCTGTCTGTCTGTCTGTCTGTCTGTCTGTCTGTCTGTCTGTCTGTCTGTCTGTCTGTCTGTCTGTCTGTCTGTCTCTCTGTCTCTCTCTCTCTCTCCATCTATCTATGTATCTATGTATCTATCGATCTATCTATATTTATCTCTACCTATTTATGTGTCTACCTATCTTCCTCTTTTCCACCATCTTTCACGCTCTCTGTGTCGCTTGCGCTCAAATTTGTAAGCATTTATGGCTTTGTGGAAGGGGTTTTTGTCATTTCGTAGCGCTCAAGGCACCTTTTAACACCCACGTTACCCGCGTTTTTCTTTCTCTTTGAACATTTTTCCCGCGTTTTTCTGTCCCTTTTTAACATGTTTCCCGCGTTTTCTTTCTCTTTGAACTCGTTTCCCGCGTTTTTCTTTCTCTTTGAACATGTTTCCCGTGTTTTGCTTTCCTTTGTAACATGTTTCCCGCGTTTATCTTTCCCTTTTAGATGAAAATCCCTCCGCATCGGGAGAAGTCAGGTGGACGAAAGCGTTCAATCTCTAAGAAGTCATTAGACACGCTTGAAGTGAGTTTATCTTGAATTGATCGTGCTTTTAGGGTACTCATTGAAAACCAACAGCAGCAAGGAAATGCACAATCTTTATTACAATAATCATTGGAAGAAAAACTATTCGTTGTACTGTCTTTACCATGATCTAGAAATTTTTGTCATGGCCATTGACCTTGAAGTTTTGAGATATATTGGTCATAAGAATGATAATCATTGAAGGAGAAAGTTCAGATGTTTCTAAAAACTTTAAGTAGTCTGGTGATCTTTAGTCATCTAATCGCTCGAGCGGAGGCAGTTCAGATGTTTCTAGAAACTTTAAGTAGTCTGGTGATCTTTAGTCATCTAATCGCTCGAGTGGAGGCAGTTCAGATGTTTCTAGAAACTTTAAGTAG
>QQSS02031110.1:0-60576 GCA_003687565.2 Craspedacusta sowerbii | reverse complement strand
CCTAGTTTCTTGTCTGCTTGGTGATGCGCTCAAGTTAGGACGAGTACGTCTCCTCTTCTCGAAAGTACCGCTCTTCCTGGCTATCTCGCTCCAGCACAAAAGGAGAGAGGGTCTGTCCCTCATCCTTAAGTCTTCTCCTCTTGTCCCGAGCGAGGATGTGTGCTGTCTGCGTGGTCTGAAGGGGCTCCAGGAACTCGTCCTCCAGCGTGGTGCTTTATATGTCTCATGGCTTATAATGGTAAAATTGACCTTTAGCTTTGGACTGCCCAAACTCAATGCGCCTACTCCCAGGCTCCTCGCTGGCTTCACTCTCCCTCGCATCCACTCCAGCTGGACCATTCTCCCGCCTGGAGGCTTGCCATCCTCATCGCTACCAAGTTGAATCTCCTTTGAATTCTAAGAGACGAGGTATAAAACATGTCAAGTTCATCGTTTCTTTATCGACATTATGAAAAATCCTTGGATCTCTTCCTGCAGACTGCTAAGCCATCCCATCATCTGCTTTATTTCAGGCTTCAGCTTCCTTTCGATGATATCCAAGCTGCACATACTCTCAACAAGCCTTTTCATTCTCCCATCACAATTATTACTCTCCAGCTTACAAAGCAGATAAATCTCTGCTTCCATTTCAATCAAAGCAGAATATTCAAGCGGATCGCTCAACGAGCACCTGGATAGAACCCATTACGTTGCCTCTGCCAAGCCCATGAAATCAAACCTGATACAAAAGGCATGATATTTTTGAGCAGTCATTATTTTTTTGCCCTGCAGGTCGACTAAATCGCAAAAGGCCAGAAAGCTCCTCTCCAGAAAGATAAGCTTTTGCAGTGGTAGTCCAAGAAAGTACAACAGTTTGAAGAATTCATCCGAATCGATAGGATACTTCTCGAATGGTATGCAAGAGTTGGCTACGCGAATTGTCTTCTCGTAAAATTTTCTAAGGACCAGACATGCCAAAAGATTGAAGTCGACTTGGATCTAAGCTCCGAAAGACTATGTCCTAAGATCCTTAATTTATTCCTTGCTGAAGTTGGTTTCAAAGACAGTTTCGGCTAGCTCGTCAAATTACTTCAGAAAAACTTTGGACTTTGAAAGGTTCAGCTCCCTTGAAAATTTTGTTTGATCCCAGAAGTGGACCATCCTAATAAAAAGGTACAGATCTTAGCTGGAATAGTTGGGGTGGATTCCACAGATTTTGGCATAAACCTCAGCTTAAGGTAGCACGTTCATCAGTGAGATTACAGCTGACATTACGTTCTTGATGTTCTTTTCTGCCACGCTTTTCAGTCCAAATTTATGCATGTATTTTTAATAGAGGGCGATTTTGGCAGGGTAAAGCAATCGATCAAACCTTTGATTCACGCAAATCAAGGAGTCAATGAGTCCGTGTTCTTTTTTGCTTAGTTTCAAGAAGTCAGCGACAATGGAGTTAAAGACCTTCGTAATCGAGCTGAACTGCTTTCTGTACATGTTTTAGTTGGGGATCTGTTTCGGAATAAGTTAATTAACAGTTTAAAGTGACCGCATGTAACTTTTCTTATCGGCGATATTGGAGGGTGTGATCTTCGAATTAAACTCCTTTAGCTAGTACTGTTTGCGATGTATGTATTGCTGAAGGACATGACTCTCCTTTTTAGGCTTGGCAACTGCTTTTGACTTGGTGAAAGATGCGCTGGTGCCCCGCGATTTTATCTGTCGCAAATAATTCTTCAGATTCCTTGCGTCGAGTAGTTCTTCATAAAATTAGCTGAATTTTTTTTTGAGTGGAGGGTTTAAACGCTTTTTTTGATTAATCTATTTTTCACTGATGTTTATTTAAGAGCGAACTTAATCAACTTAATCGACTACCTCACCTGTCTACTAAAGACGTTTGCGACGCTATTCAGCGGCTAATCTAGAGTGCTTCATGTGAGTTCTTATTGATTAGACTGATGTCTATTACATAGTTTCAACATTGTCAAGACTTCCTCCGTTTCCTGCTTGTTCCAACTCTGGTTTGGTGCTCTTCGAAATCTTTTTGATAGACAAGGAGCTTTTGGTGGACTTTTTGATCAAGGAAGCTTATGGATTGCTGATTTGCAAGCGCTTTTGCTCGATTTTAGAGATCTCCTTGTCTTTAATATTTTTCTTTAGAGTCGATTTTGTAGTTTTTTACACTGGTTGCAAGCTTTGCTATTTCTCAGGGAGGAAGTTTTAATTTGAAAGGGCAGTTGCTTATTCCAGTTCTTAGACAGGCCTCTATTCAAGCTGCAAATAATTCTACTATTTTTAGATGGGGTTATGGATCGCTAAAAATTGTTAGGTGGAAGTCTGCTTATCCTGGTAATTGATGAAAGTTTGAGTGCACCTGTGAACTAAAAATAGTTGATGGCGTTTGGGCTATGTAGAAATAGATACGTTTTGAAGTAAAACTGTTGCTTGGCAACCTTCGGTGATTGTGTATATAAACTCAGTATTGGTTTTCACATTCTTGCGGCCGTAGTCTTCATAGATTGACTTGACCATAAAATGTGAATTTTCAGCAAAGTCGATCGAATCATGTTTTTAAAGAAATCTTTTTTTGCTTTCTTAGGAAGGCTGTAATTCTTGGGGCTGGAGAGAGATTGTAGTTCCCACTTTGTAGTTATGCCAGAGTTCGCGGGTGGCCCAGAGCATGTCTTGCTTAACTGAAGTTTCTATTTCGTCCTTAAGTTTACGTTTCTTGGTTTTCTTGGATTATTCCTTCTTATCCAGTTATAAAAGCCTTTTGCGGAGAAACTCACTGTTGTTTGGGAATAGTTATTTGTGGAAGTAGATATTCTCGAGGGTGAGCTAGCGAAGGCTTTCCTTAAGAAGTTTGATCGTGGTCGAGGATTTGTTAAGCTATCGTTCCAGCACCTTGTTCGAGTGGTTGACTCTGCGGTTCTGCGCAATTAGTCGTTAATTGAAGTTTTTCAGTTCATCATTGCTAAACTGAGAGGTTTAACGCTCTTTAAGCATCCTATCAATTAGTACTTGGTACTCTTCGTGAGTCTTGTTCAGCTTATCCTGCAGCTTTAGCTCGCTGTTCCTCAGTTATCGAGAATAGAGGACCAGCACTTTGTTGGTGAGGTCCAGAATTGAATCGACAATCCACTCCAGCAACTCTCCGTTTTAGCTGGAAGTCTCCTTCAGGCTGGAGATAATCTTGGCCAGCCCAGAGTTCAAAATGTTTTGTTTCAATTCGACGAAATCCTGCAGAGAAATATTTTTGTCCTTCAAAGATTTGAGCTGCGAATTGAGCCACTCAGACAGATCTGCTGCTTTTTTTCTGTCATGGCTGAGTTTTAGTTACGGCTTTTTAAATTGCATTAAAGTTTCCTAGCCCCACTTTTTCAGTGGTTCGGATACAGAGTCGAGCTTCTGAAGGCCTTTTGAATATGTGCTTTTATTCAAGGATGTCCAGAACTTAGAAGAAGCGAGAGTGCGCTATCGCTTGAGAGCAAGACTTCTCTGATGAATCGATTAATCAAGCTTCTCGAGGATGGACTGATGCAAAGAGGAAGCCTCAGTTAGCCACTTATCGAACGACTGTTTCTGGGAGAGCTTTCTCTTCCTCATAACTTATAATTAATGATCATCATCATGATCATGTCAATCGTAGGCAGTCAGGAGACGAGCTGCAGCCTCGAAGCATCTGCTGTTAAGGCCAATATGAACAATTATATCAACCGATACGATCCCCCACAGATTTCGACTCTCTTTTATACTCTGCATGATGGTTTGCAGTCTACCATCCTTGCCACATGGCTCCTTTGCTTTAATAAAACCTTTGTGGACCCTTATCAAAACCTCACTAAAAATAGTTCGCTCTGCTTGAACTCACTTGACAGGACCAACTTACTCAGCAAAAATTACGCCAACAAACCAAACGCCTCCATAAAGGCAGACATCCAATTACTGACAGACGTAGTGCTTGGGGCTTATCTGGACTGCTACTAAGTCATGAACTACACCTACAAATCGAACATCACCGATGACTGTGTCTCCAAAGTGAATGACTTTATAAGTTAAGTAAAGTCCTACAACAATGACATAATTTTAGGGAAAAATGGGACTTCCCACCTCAATGACTTGCTTCTTAAAGCTGAAAATTTGAGAAAATACTGCAATTTTGGGACACTGGCCAAACCGGCTTCATTCCGAACTGATACCTGCCAGACAGTCAACCAGAATTGGCTGGCACCACTCTTCGATCAGCTCTAACAGCTGTCCATTCAGAATCAGACCAAAACAATTTTAGAAAAATTTTACTGGATGTACCAGAGCCTAATCCGCGCCCAGTCTGTGTGCATGAACAAAGTAATCAAGTGAATCAGTAACAGAAAACCTGATCTTTGAGGCGAAGGTAGTGCTCAGTTATTTTGATATTGCATTTGTTATTGCCAATGATCTCCTCAATTAATTTCAGTCTGTGCTGATCTTCAATAAGTTGATTCCTGTTGTTGATCTCATCCACTATTTTCTGTTTGTCTTATGTAAAAAACTTGGTGAGGTCAAGCCCATGACGGATAATCTCGAGCCAAAGGTCCTAATCATCCACCTTGAATTTCCTTGCTTCTGAAGTATTGTCGTGCCTTATGTTCAGAATCTTGTCTTAGACCACATAAGTGGCCTCATCGAGCTTCTTGAATTCCTGTTGTGCAAATGCCTCTGCCTTAAAAGTATTTGCTTTTAGGTTTTCTTGGATGAGCTCGTATTGCTACTAGTCAGCCTTGGCCAACTGCATATCAGGAGTCCTTCGATTGCACGCAGAGTTGCCGAAAATGTGGTAGTGATCGGAAAGCGGCTTTTGAAAAGAACTCTGAGAGTCACTGATACCCTCGTGTATCCTGACATCGAAACTGTCCTAAGAATCAATAACGCAGCCCATGGAATTAATAATTGAAGTAAAGTCATCTGAGTCGTCTGCCTAGCTCCATGAGCTCATTAATCGAGAATTATGCCAAGACTCTTTAGTAACGCGTTTTCATTCTTGCCCTCTCCATTTTTCCTTTGGCATTGTTCTAGCTGTGACCTTATTTGTCAGAGGAAAAGTGGTCCTTGCTTTGCGGCTGGGAGTAAGGCTAATGCCGGAGTTAGACTGACGGCAATATGCTAAAATCTGACAGCTCCTGATAATGATCAATTGGCTAGCAGGGCAGTGGAAGGGGCTTGGGCAACTTGCTAATGGCCTGGTCAATGAGTAGGATTCGTGCCTGGATGGAGTTGAACAGTTTTTCAGCAGCCAAGTCCATGTGTAAATATGATTTAATCAGATTGATAAATAAATTCAATGGACAAGGGTGACTCGATTGACCCCTCCTTGGTTAGGATGGTGCAGCAGTCCGACCAGTCCTTCAAGGAGACTCTCTCCTTCCAGGAACGCTTCTTGGAGTATCAGGTCCTCAGGTGCAACTATCCGGGGCTTATTCCTTTGAGCTGCTAGCTGGAGAACTACACTGGCAATAAGAAAGTTGGGATTCGAATGTTCATTAGCGAAGACATCCTTGTCGGACATTTCAAGGCATTGGTCAAGAAGCTTTTGATGAGCAAGTTCAGTTAGGTCCGGCGTTCGGACAATCTGTTCCTGATGGTCGAGTAGGACGTTATAATAAAATACGATATCCCCTTGCGGTAAGTCTACAAGCAGAAGCGTGAGAAGGACGGTTGGCTGCACATTCGACTTTCAGTTTAAAATTGACTTTTTCATGTTTAGAAATCGAACTCGCAATTTACTAACCCAGAAGATACACTACCGAGCCAAGCCCGCGATCAATTCTCAACCGACCAAGTAGAACGTTAGGACCTTGCTCCGAAATAAGTCTATCTCACATTAGAAACCTGCGTGGTTGGAGCCAGTACGTTTCAATTCTACGCGAAAAAGACTGAGGTCAGAACGTTAGGAATAATAATAGCAATCTTAGAACCTGAAAGCCATTAACAAGCCATGCAGTGCCCATTAAAAATAGTAGACCGGGTATGAGTCTTTGAGAGACCCATACTTAATATAAAAATAATTTAAGAAAGTTAAACTGCAGAACTGTAAACTGTAGGAGAGACTCAAGGCCCTCCACTACACAATCAAAAAAATTAACAAGTTTAAGGCCGATCCCGAGTTCCTATTTAAAGTGGAAAAGTTCAATCCCGATTGGCAGAAGGAGATGGCTGCTCTCGAAAATATGCACAAACTGCGCATCAGGGAGATCACTGCCGTCTTTCTAAAAGAGCAGGCGGCCATTCAAGAGGATCGAGATCAGCTTTTCAAAGACAACCGGAACCTGATTTTCAGGATTGATGAGTTGAACGATAAAGTAGAGCGGATGCGAGTACATCCGGAGCCGTAGTTGGTCCAGGAATACATAAAGACCAGCAAGCGGCTATAGGACGCATAGATAAAGTTAGCGGACATGGATATAATGAAGGAAGACTACTATAAGGTAATCGATGAACTCAAGGGGCTCAGACGAACCCTTTAGCTGCTGAAGGACGAGAATTAGGCACTAAAATTGAGTTAGAGTTAAAGGAATTTGATTAGGTAGAAGCTCATCATTAAACAGAAGTAGCTTGACGAAATGCACAGGATCCAGACCATATCCAAAAAGGAGATGGAACAGCTTAGTCTCAGAGTGGAAATCATGGAGCGACATTTAGAGGGGTAGGCTAATAAAGACCAGCAACTTATGAGACAGCTGGACAGTAATCCGCTAATCAGAGAGCAATTCCAAGATCCTCGCCATAGAAAAAGAGTTGACAGGCTAATCGGAGAGGATTTTCGACAGCCTGGAAGAGCAGTTTAAAAGACTGAGCAAATCTTAATTTCGCACCTTCAGCTAAGAAAAAATTAGATATTTGGATTATCTTCATAAGTAGAAGTTCAGCCAGCTCCTTGAGGTCTCGGATTAGCTGCGAGTGCATATCCAGACGCTCGGGGCTGATAGGCAGCAGATAATCAGGGTATTTACTCAGCTCTTCGATAATAAACGGCTGCTCGAAATGAACATCAATTCAGTTTAGAAAGAAATCGCAAGAATGGTGACAGTTGTGACGGGGCTTTTGAGGAAGGGGCAGGTCTTCTCGAAGGAGTGCATGGTTTGCAGAGAGTGGTAAAGGGTTTGCCAGAGTGCAGCCGGCTCGATATCGAATTAATGGTAGCAGCTAAAGGAGAGGTACACTTAGCTGAACTTAAAGATCGAGCTTTCACAGGTGTGAGTTTATACCGTTATCAATGAAGGCAAAATAACAAACAAAAAACAAGGACTGCTTGTTTGACATGTCGCTTAAAGAAATACACTAGTTTTTCATGGAGTATCAGCCCTTATCCGTGAATTTTGAGATGCCTGACCTGCATCCAGGCTGGCTTACTCACAAGTACAAGAACGCCCTCTATCATGGCTAATTTGCTAACGGCAAGAGGCATGGACCAGGCATTATGCTATACACAGACGGTAGGGTCTACGAGGGCATGTGGGAAGTCGATCTCAAGCATGGACTTGGGAATTAGTATTTTCCCAACGGCTCTAAATTTTCAGGGGACTATCTTAACGGAAGACCACATGGGTTCGGCTGCTTCAAATGGGAGAATGGAGAGGTGTACGAGGGTGAGTGGTCCAACGGCGTTAAACACGGATCGGGAATCTGGAAAGGAATGAAAGGAGACAGCTACATAGGCGAGTGGAGACTAGGAAAGGCGGAAGGTTACGGGGTCCATACCTGGATAAACGGCGATCGCTATGAAGGCTAATTCAGGGACTGCCTTAAACATGGGGAAGGAAAGTAAGTGTTCATAAATGGCGATATGTTCATTGGCAACTACGAAAACGGCAAGCCCGAGGGAGAGGGGTAGTACATATGGGCCGATGGCAGCCATTACAAAGGCAACTTCCGGAGAGGCCTGAGGCACGGGAAAGGAGTGTGGAGGAAGTCCGGCCAGGGTATCACAGATATATATGAGGGGCAGTATATCAACGATAAGAAGAACGGCTACGGGATATTCACATGGGCATCGGGCAATCAATACCGGGGCTAGTTCTGCTAGGATCTCAGGCACGGAGAAGGACAGATGCTGTGGTAAGATGGGACAACCTATAATGGTGGATGGCAGAGAGGAATCCAGCAAGGTGAAGGCGTGTTGAAGCAGCCGCGGAGTCGGCCGACCAAGGGCCTCTTTTAAAAGAATGTGCTGATCAGGGTCTAATAAAATGATAACTACATAAGATTCTCAAAGAGCAAGGTGTAGAAAAAGAGGAGTGCACATACCTCGAAGAAGCATAGCCTTGAAATAAAGCGAACGTCCAAGCCCAGGAAGAATGTACTGGGGATCCGCAGGCTGAAGTAGAACAAGGACCCGGAGGGACTGCTGATAGTTTGATTTAATTTGAGAAATGAAGAGCACAGAGGAGAGCGCCTCTGGACTGAGTTTCATGTTCAAGCCGAGGTTTTTGTTGATTGTGCTGGCTATCTGGTTAGCTTTCAGCGGAGTTCTATTCGATACCCCCGAGCGTCCAAAGAAAAGCAAGTCGCGAAATAAGTGATTATTTGAGTTGATGGAAGTTTGTCTCAGGAAGCAGGAGGAGGAGCTCCTCGTCCTCAGGAGTATCTACACCTAGGACCTCAAGGAGTTGGCGGCTACTCCTCGCAAAGTTAGTGTGGACTGCTACCCCTACACGGAGGATTAGGATGACCGTGAGCTCTACCGAGTCAGTCTGGTCACCTAATTTCCCAAAAACTACCCTGATATCGCCATGCCCTTTTACTAAATAGTTGCGCATTCACGGTACACTCAGTCGTTCATCTCCAAAATCGAGGCGATCGTCGATCGGATCCTCAAGTCGTCCAGCCATCAGCAAGTAACCTATGAAGTTGTTGAGTCAGTTCGAGCATGGCTTACAGCGGAAATGTTGGGCAAGGAGGAAGAGTTGCTGTTCAAGTAGCCGTAAGTGAAGGAGGTTTTCGAAAGACCGAGGTTTAGCACTTACACGCCAGTAACAGCAGACAACTTCCTGGAATGGAACAAATCATTCTTGGAAGAAATGCGCCGCAACAAGCCCAAAGAAGACTAATCGAGGATTTCAGGGAAGGAGTGGTTCCAAAAGCACGGTTCGTAAGTTATCGAGTAGGACGAAGGATCCGAGGAGGACCTTGAATAAGTGGACGAGTAAGATCTTGAGTGACTCATCATCATCCCCCATGGAGTGTCGAAATGAAGACTATCTCGTCGCCTGCCTACAGTCTGGTCTACTACCGGTCTGTTAGCTACCAGTCAGCGTCATTCACGAGCACCAAAATCCCCTTTCGAAGTTTTCCATCGACTACAAACGCTTATTGCTTGTCCTTAACGTGCTTGAGAGCTAATTATTCGATCAAACTCCTGAGAGTGGGCAAAGGCTCTACAGTCAACGACCCGCACTTAAAGCAGATATCCAGCCCGCCCATGAAGGTCACTTTGATTGGCTTCATAATCGATTATTAAAGATCATCTATTCTTGAATAATTAGACGACTGTCTCAGCTTAGTCAGCCTAGTTGTTGGTCGGCCAGGGGCCCTCCTCGGGGTTGATCGGCTGCATTCCTTTCAGCTCATCCTTGCCCACGAACTGGTTCAGCATGCTGACGTTCACTTTGGACTTCAACTCGCTTTAGAGCTACACCAGACCGTTGTTGGTGGCAAGCACATAGGCGAGCGAGTGGTTACCAGTCTATGATAAAACCTTGACTCTCTAAGCCACATCTTTGCAGTAGATGGCATTATTAAACCTTCCTACCAAATCATTTTTCTTTTGAGACTTGGTAAGGATTTTCTTAATGTTTTAAGTGCTGCCTTGCAGAAGGTAGAGGAAGGACAGCTTATTGAGTTACATCAGTTGGATGAAAGAGGCTTCCGCGTACTGGAAGGCGCCTTACAACATCGAAGCTTAGGCTAGCTGTCGCCAGCTTTACTTGTCTTTGAGATTTTAGCAGATCTAGTAAGCCTGATCAAGATTATGCGCCTTCAACGACAGACTGAATTTTTCCTTGGGGTCTTTGATCAGCTCGGTGGCGAGTTGTCCCATGCCGATCTTTAGGAGGTAGGCGTTAAAGCTGTTGCCGACGGGCTTGTATATATTCAGGAGTGGGATCAGCCGGTGATAATCCTTAGTGAAGAAAACGTGGCGTATATTGACTTAATCGAAAGCCCTAACTTCAAGCTCCCTGACCGGATTCTCCAGCTCAGGTTCAAAGACGACGAGACTGTTGGTCTTGCGGTAGAGCAGCTTCCTGGGCTTGTCGATGCAGGAGTAGAGGTGAGTCGACCCGTCTAAGAACGCGTATCGGATTTAAAGCTGGGTCACGTAGTAGATAATGTCGCTTTCGTCCCAGATTAGACTGTCGATACTAGAATCACTCTGGATCCTGCACACCGTCTTTAAGGAGTTGTCTAAAACTAGGATTTAGTGCTAGCTGAGGAAGGCGAGCAGCTAGCCAGTCTTGTTTTGGATCACTGAGTTGACGTGCTAGATGGGAATCTATTTCATTAGCTGAATGCAGCCGTCCTGGATGGATTTGGTGAGGTCGGCTAAGTAGAGCTTGGTGCCTACGGTTGCAAAGAAGTACGAAGAGTAGCATGTGAATATTTTGGTGACTTTGAGGGTCTTGAGCTCGATGAAGGCCTACTTGAATTTTAGGCCGACTTTGATAAGCACTTTGATTTTGGAATTTTGTAGGAGTAGGATTTAGGCCTTGCAGAAACACACGCTAATGAATTACTCTTCTTTTGTGATCAGTTATTGTGAAGATAGGTAAAGCAGGTCGCCTGAGGGCTCACCTTGGATAGCAAGGATGTCGAGTCTGATATCATAATAAAGCTGGATGGCCTTGGATTTGAGAGAGCGAACTGGTTTAGTTTTGCCGTCAGGACTTATCTCTACAATTGTTAAGGAATTTAGCCCGTTACAAACCAAATTTCCTGTGCTAGTGATTATATATGGATCTCTAATTGAGTGAATTTCAATAATGGAAAAACCAGAGTCGTGTCCTACAGCCAGCCTCCCAGCTTAGTTGAGCAGGCTAACACACCAGTATCGATCCTTTTCAAGCTTGAATTTGTACAGCTACTCCCCTTACTTGTAATTCCAGACTCGGACAGTCTTGTCTTAGGAGTTGCTCACCAGCAAGTCCAGGACAGTTTCGAAAATTACGCTGCAAACGTTGTGGGAGTGGCCGTTGAGGGTTGTGGTGTGCCAGACTACTCCTCCTGAATATTTCCACATGCGGATGGTTTTATCATCAGAGGCGCTTGCAATGTAGTTGGAGAGGGGATGGAAAGCTGCCCAGTTGACCCCTCGCTGGTGTCCGCTCATCACCTTGACGCATTCAACATCGATAAAAGTGCTGTTAAGCTGTATTTTGTTGGACTTGCGGAAAGATTAGAAGCTCCACAGACGGGCATTGCTATCTAAGGAGGAGCTCAAAATCAAGTCGAGAGTGGGGTGGAAGGCTGCCGACATGACGTAATGTGAATGTCCAGCGATGACCGAGAGGCAGATTCGAGATTAGTGGTTCCAAATGCGGATAGTTTGGTCATCAGATGCAGATATCACCCACGGCAGCTCTTTGTGGAATTATACTGTCCGGATATAATCCACGTGTCCTTTCAATTCGCAGACAACTTTGCCGTCCTTAAAGTTGTACACAACGATGTTGAAGTCGTCCCCGCCAGATACCAGCAGGGGCTGCAGAGTGTGGAAATTAACGCTTCGGACAGGGCCTTTGTGTAGCTCGAGAGTTTTGACAATCTGCTTGAGCTTGGTATCCCAAAGGATAATTTCTCCTGTGTGAAGGGAGATAGCGAGCCAGGGCCTGGTGGCATGGCTGCTTATCGATTTGACTCGGTTGGTTTAAAGGTTGTAGATTTCCTTAATCTTTGATATCATTAATAATGCTGCAAATTCTTATGGTGTTAGGCCAGGCCATCCCCGATGGAGAGTACCGCATCAAAGGCAACTGCTTGTTCGAAGGGCTCTGCTGCCTCCTCCCTGACAATGCTAATACTTACTCAGGCAAGGGCTATTATGTAGTCTCGGGAAGCTGCCAGAAGCAGGAGGCTATCTGGGTCTTTAGGGATAATGTGATTGCCAACAAGAAGTTCAGCGACCACTGTCTGGAGGTTGCCTTTGTTGACCTGTCTGCTAATGGGAAACTAGGAGCCTGGATATGCGGCGACTCAGGGGCCGATAGGTGGTCCTTCCACAAATCAGGGTAATACAACTTGTACCTTATGAGTCCAGAGAAAAGACAGTCGATGAATGTGTAGGTCAGGGACGGAGAGGTGGCAGGACTGGTAAGCTACGAATCAAGCCGGACAATGCTGGAGCTGCAAGCGGCTAATATTAATGAAGAGTTAACAGTCTGATTGAAATGAAGATGTATTCCCGCAAGTCTTCAAAATAAGGATTTTTTGAGAACGACTCTGATGAGGATTGCACGGGGCAGGTATCAGGGCCGTTGCAGGTAGGCACTCGGTCTATCCCATTTCGACAAGACTCCCAGGAAAATAAAATAAGGAAACTCAGCAACGAGATCAGCAGCCTCAAGGAACAGCTCTCCTACCAGGAGTTCATCATCAGGAGAATGACATCGGACTACGTCAAGGACATCCAGCACTGGAAGGATGTAGTCATTCGGCAGGAGGACTAGCATTTTTCATATTACGAAGTCTAGTATTTCCACCACCCCCTGAACGAGCAGATTTCAGAATAGGTGCGGGAGCATCTGAATCGAAAGATAGCAGGAGTGAAGGCGCAATTCTAGCGTAAGACTCGGCAACTGAATAAGAAGATCTACGAGCTGCACCAGCACATCGGCTAGATCTCCAAAGTGTGCATGAAGAATAGTCAGGAGGCTAAACACAATACAGCCGAACAAACTCTCTAAACATTTCTCAGGCAAGAAAACAATCCTCATAAACTATGGGCCAAGGTCAGTGCTTGTAAGGGGCCCATGTTCCTGGTCAACGCCATCTTGGAACGCAACTAGACCTACCCCATTAACTACTCCATGATATTCGAGGCCTTGAATGATAAGAAACTGGTCGGCGCCATGTTCAATGACTATAAGAACAGACTCAAGGAAAGCTACGAGCAGGCGCAAGACCAGGCTCTCCTCGAATCAGCAGTTCTGCAACGCAAACTCGCCTAACGCCAAACTCTTAAGTAGCAGTAAATAAAGAACCTTGAGGAGATCGAGTACCAGAGGTAATTGAGAGTAGTGTAGTGCATCAGTAGGTACAAGAATCTTTTCATGGAGGAGTGCAGGTTCTGCTCCAACTCCAGGCTCAAAGCCTTCTTCTTGAGATTTAAGAGCCTCACCTTAGCACAAAGGAAAGAGTTACTTTAGAAATAAAGCAAGTGCACTCATGAGGAGGATATTATGGAGCTGCAGGGAAAGATCATTGTTAACTAGCTGACTATGAAGTAACAGCAGATATCCAAAGAGCATCTGGTCAGCGAACTGCAGCTTGCCAAGCGGCAGCTAATCTAAGTTCAAAATGACTGCGACATAGCCTAGGCGTAGGCTAGGAACTACAAAGGATTGTTCGAGATATGCAGGTTGAACCTCGAGCAGGTCCTGAAACTCGCCAAAATTCCTGTAGGCAATGTCTTAGAAATTGACCTCAATAATACTGAGGATCTATTCAGGATCGAGAAGAAGTTAAAAATGCTGTCGGAGCGGGAGGACTTGACAGCCCAGGTGATGGAACTCATTCAGCCTAAAATACAGCACGTTAAAAAGATGTTCATTGACTACGCGCATAAGATGTGCTCCAAGGATAAGGAAGTCAGGATTCAGACCTAACCTGTACCCACGCTCAGTTCTGCTGTTCAGACAGATACCGTCCCGCAAGTCTCGCCAACAACAGTCGAAAAGTCGAGCACGCCACCGCCAATTATGAAAGTCAAATAGAAAAGCTAAAACAAATTTTACACGGAGGCGAATTAGTCATGCAATGCCCTGGAAGAAAAATAGGTGAGTTCCAGCAGTTCAGATATCAGGATGAAGTCACACTACCTAGAAAGATTTTTCCAAAAGAACTCTGAAATTGGTCCTCCAGTTAGCTATTAATAACATGCAGCCAAGGTCCGCCGCAGTTATAAAGCTATGAACAAGCTTTTCAAAGACAGCCATGAACGTCAGGCCAAGCTCAAGCGAATGCAAGAACATATTCTCGACCTTGAACGTTCCAAATTTATGAATTCTTACTCTGGGAGGAGACCTGTTTCGAGTGGGAACCTGCAGAGATAAAGGCCTGCTAAATCCAGATCCAAGGAGTCTAAATAACGAGGCGTCAGGATCGGCCTGCCTGAGTAGCCGCCTGCCTCTAACAAGCGGCGGAAGTTCGTCGAGTTGATTAAATGATTAAAGAGTAAAGGAGCTGCGGCATCATCCCATTCCTCGCTGGTCGCGTTGTTCTCATTTACCACGGCTACTGGGGCTTCCCCAAAGGCAAGATGTAGGCCAATGAATAATAACTAGACACTGCAGTCCGCTAGCTTAAATAGTAGACTGACCTGGATGTCCATCATTTGCTCAGCCCATAGCCCTATGTGCAGTAGTATGAGTATAGGAGTGCTAAGGGAATTCCTGTCAAGAAGCGAGTAGCCTATTTCCCGGCCATCGTAAATGGCGTGCCTAAGCCCTAGAATCATAAGTCAATAGTGAAGGTATTGGAAAAGGGGGAAGCGCATTTACGGCTGAAGGATGACCTCCAAGGGTTCCTGAAAGAGAGTCTGGTCAAGTTAGAGCAGTATAAGCCAGAATAGGTTTTAAAAGGATAATGAATAAACTCCTTTATTAGATCTTCGTAGGCCCTAACTCACTGGCGTTCTGTCTGAGGAAGTACTCCAAAGAACTGCCGGAGGCTGTCCTTGGCATATCACTGCTGCCCAACATCTATGCCAGGTTCATTGTAGGCAAGATGCTCTCCAGCCTCCAGTAGTACGAGATGATTCTTGAGGCTGATCTCACTCGAGTTAGCTAGCTCCGCGATCAAGTCCTAATCCTGCTGAAGTAAAAGCAGGTAGACAGTCAAGAGAGCGTTAAGATTTGGCTGCTGTTCAATCGCATGGTCTCAAGACTATGGAACGGGGCGAGAATACTCATCGAGCAGCGCATTTAGGAACTCCGGAAAAGGACTGAAGAAAACCTCTTTATAAACAAGTTCGTGATCGGAGTGCTGATAAAGCAGCTGGCCGAGCAGCTGAGGACATCTCTGCAGTAGTACATCCAGGTTAATATGTTCAACTCCATCGACCCTGTGCTCTCGGAACAGCTGGTCACCTTCATCCTCTAAAATCATGAGCTCTTCCGGATGAAATTTCACCTTATAAATTAAACTTAGGATCCTTAGATCTTCGTTAGAGATCTGCTCACAATTCTTGAGGTCGACGCTCATGATCTCGCCCTCCCTTGGAAGCATAGGGCCGAACGCGCCTTTTAGTGTTAGTTTGGCCTTTTGAAATCTGTCCGCGTCAGGAGTTAATTCGAGACGGCCTACATCCTGCAGCACCCTTCAAAAGATTTTGAGATCCTTGTCCACAAATTCGACAAGGGCGTAGTACTGACTCAGACTAGGTTCCTTGCGGATAAGTATTACGAGTATTTCATAAAGACAAGCAATAACAAGACGGCGTCATGCTGCCTCGAAGGCACCTCATACTACGAAGAAAGGTATGAGGAGTAAATAATCCCTTAAGAAATATCGAAATTAGGGCCGATCAAGGAGGAGGAGGACGAATAGTAGCATGAAAATGATAAGGTCTTTTACGAACAAATGCTGGAGTAGTAGGAGAGCGTCTGTGTTGGAAGTTAGTTGATTTAGGGAAGTAGCTTCGAAGGAGGAGTGAGAAGCACATTCGATACTGCTTAAAAGAAATAGGCGGAGATTAGGTTCATGACTTCAGGCAATATCCTCATAGTCCATGAATTTCAGATGGCAGGACCAAAGATATTTGTGGGCGTCGCAGGGGGCATCGGCTCCTCGCTAGGGTACTGTCTTTCCAATATCCTCAACTACGACTCCCCTAAAAAATTTTTGAGGGATTTCGGGACGATGGCAGCGATGGACGGAACTCTTTCATATTTGATGATGAGAGTGCCTATTTTCGGAAATATGCTGATTCTTGGGGGACTTGGATTTAGAGCCTCATTAGTATGGAAGAGGACCCACTTGACTAAGAAAAAAAGGCTGAAGAAGATAGGCAGGTTCTTTTTCTAAACGACAGGACTGTTCGGGTTCGGCCTGCTAGGGGCCGTGCTGGGTCATTTGGCTATTCCTGTGCCGTTCCTCGGGGCGTTCGTTGGGGGAGTGATCGGAGGGATGTTCGCAGGCACCTCAATAAGAGAAATCATCAAAAAAATAGAAGGCAAAAAATTTAAGAAAAAAATAGATTTTCTTTAAACGAGGATCGAGGAGGATGGCAGCGTTGAGGCCAAGAATGACATTCTAGAATTGCTGGGAGCAATGCCCAAACACTTCTTAGACACGCTTCCAGAATGTATTAGTAGGAGAAGGGCAAACGACATCCTTTATCGCCATCGAATGTGGATGACGACTCTGGTGTTCGCAATCCTCTCGCTTTTTTACTCCAAAGAGCAACTTTTAAAACAAAAAGCAGTTTATCGCAAATACCGATCCTACAGGATCCTTAAGAGGGCAGTGAAGGTGAAGGATAAATAGGCCTATGAGAATGAGATGGCTGCGGCAACTGAGGAGAGCGTATAGAGCCTTTAGAAGCTGCAAGGATACCTCTTGGCGAGCAAAGTGGACGTGGCAAGGTGTCTGGATGGCATCTACAAGTTCATCCAGGGACTAAACGCTAAGTGATCTTATATAATGAATTCTTTAAAGTTCAATAGCCAGCGATCGAAGCTTATAAGAAGGGACTATTAACTTTATCGCAAACGATGCAGGGACTAGGCGCATCTAGCCGCCTCTCTAGCTCTCAGGCTCTCTCCTACCTACCTCACCTCTTACAAATATAAGAGTCCCGTCATTAGGACTTATAGACTCTTACCCCAGGATGAGCTCAATCAAGCCGTTAAAAAAAACAAGCTAAGAGAGGGCCAGTCTTAGTAGCTGCGGAGGCGGACTGCAGAGCTGCGGAACATCTTCAAAAGGAGGAGCTCGACCCGAAAAACCAGAGTGTGCTAAATTGTGGGCAGGTGAGTAAGATTTATAAATTATGGAGGATAAGGATTCGCAGCTTCTTGCCATGGTCGACAATCCCTACTTCACCAAAGAGATGGCAGTGTTCTACCTTGACAGCAGACACCAGGATCACCGACTTTCGGAACGCATCGTGACAAAGCTGAAGACTCTCGAGCATTCGCAACTTATCTCGATCCTCCCTCAGCTGATTTCGATAACTTTGAATCGTCGAGTGAGTCGGCTGTAAAGTTTTTTGACAGACTGTTGTGGCAAAAGCATGATAAAGTATATAAGCATCCGCTGGGCTTTCGACAGTTTTTAAAAGGCTTATCCGAAGAAAGAGCAAGTCCAAGTCCAACGCATAAAGAACGTGGTCTACTCACCAGAACATCGAGTCAAGCTGGGTCAATCAGCCCATCCAATTCGACCTCGAGGAGGACGAGGAAAGCCTTAAAATCAAATTGGAGAAGTCCTTTCTTTAGAAGGATTATCGAGTCAATTATGCTGAAACTCTCCATAATTTTTATCGCCACCTCATCGCCTCTGAGAGGTCCTTGAAGAAGGAAGATGACAAGAAGAAAAAGCCCGAAATGCTCAGGCAGGTCGTCAGGTATCTTAATGGCAAACTATAGTAATACAGGCACTTAGGCAAGGACTATAAGTACTTCTTGGGCAGACTGCTGCCGCTCAGCAGCTAACCCTCGGAAGTCATTATCGTCAACATTGTCGAGAGCGAGCTGCTTATCTTCGAGACAAAATAGCGCAATCCTTACCGAGTATGCTTCTAAACTGTCCAGTAATGTTCCTTACAGCCTCTAAGAAATCAACTTTCTTGATTTCTAGAAATTCAGTCAGGATAGGAGCTAGCTCGAGGCTCCACTGATACTGCCTGAGGAGGCGGTCGAGCTTCAACCTTCAAATGATCGTTACTAGGACTTGTAGAAACTCAAAGAAGTTTTGGAAATTGAGAAGGAAATTAGTGAGGAAGTAACCTCTACTTCTGGGAAAAAGAGCACGTCCAAAGCCACCGAGGCTGGCGAGGACAACTCTCATCTCTGTCTTACTCAGTCTCAGTTCGGATAGCTGTGGTACCTCCGCTAGGAAAAGATAAAGGTGTAGAGCCAATTCAGCAGATACAAGTCGTATAAGCTACGCTCGTACATTGTTAAGGGCGGCGACGACTTACGCCAATAATTCATGATGATGTAGCTGATAAAAAAGATAAAGTAGATGCTCGATTAGGCCAAGGTCGGTGTTAAGATCCGCACTTACGACATTATTGTCTTTTCTGCTACGTCAGGATTAATTTAATTCCTCTCTGATACCAGGAGCATCGACTCCTTGAAGAAATCCTCCCAGGGGGCCTCTCTCCTCAGCATCTACAAGCAGAACTTCGGATTGAACTTTGAGGATTCCATCGATAATTTTGTCAGGAGTTTGGCAGGGTATTCGTTGCTCCAGTATTTGCTGCTGATCAAGGATCGACACAACGGCAACATCCTGGTGGACTCCTAAGGCTCGATAGTGCATATCGACTTCGGGTTCGTGCTAGGCAACAGCCCAGGGGGAATAAACTTCTAGAATAGCCCATTCAAACTAACAAGCGACTACTTGTAGCTAATGGGGGGCTCAAAGAGCGACAACTTCAAGCTGTTCCAAAGACTTATTCTGGAGGGCCTACTGGCTATCCGAAAGCACTCGATGGATGTGATAACCAACCTCTAGATAGTCCTGAACTCGTGCGACCTTCCCGGCATGAAAAAAATAAAGATGGAGGCGATCAAGCAGCGTTTCAAAGTCAACATCACTGACAAGGAGGTCGAGGAGCTGGCCCAGCGTCTCATCAAGGACTCCTCCAAAAACAAGTGGACTATCCACTACGATAAGTACCAACAGTTCAGCAACAACATCCACCCTTGAAATAACTCATTTTCATGAATAGACTAACATTTACTTAGAAAGGTGATCTTATAAGGAGACAGCTCGCCTAGTAAGTCGATATGGCACCCTACTACAGAGAGCGAGTGGCGAGCGAGTTCATCGATCGTAAACAGCTCGCTTTCAACGAGATCAAGGATAGTCTCCAGCGCAAAGGCAAGTGGACTCATTATTTAGACAAATGCGCTAAGGAGCGAGTCCCCAAAATCCTGAACAAGGAATTCATGACAGTCGACTTCGTAAATACCAAGGTGCGCTTCCTTGAGGCCAGCCTTTAGAAGACTTATAATCGTTGGCATGAGAGCTAGCGATAATTCTCATAACGCAACCAGAAGCTGCGCAAAAAGAACAAATTGCTAGACTCAGAGCCGGAGAGCGCTAAACGTCTGGCCCAGCATTAGCTATACAACAGCAAGTTCAAAGAGCGTTGGCTGGAGCGGATCAGGAAACTAAGCGATACAAAATATAAGAACTTTGGCCCCTACCCCAAGTAAATTACTTTTTCATTCAGGCAGAAGATGGTTAAATGACATTCATAAAGGAACCTTGATCTACATGAGGCTGTATTGCGCAGGGTTATCGTAGTCGTAGCCGGTCACAGCCCGTCTTCGTTACAGGCAGTTCTACCAGCGGCGTCTGCGGCTGATTAGGTACTCATTGAATTGTGCCTAGGCCTATCGCTTTTTGGAATTGAATTTATCCAGCATCTCCTTCAAGTGGGCAGTGTCCTCCTCCTAGTATTTGTTCTTGTATTAAGAGAAGTTTGCCTTTATCTAATCGATCATTGACTTGCTGAGTAGCAACTCCATGGGCCTAAATCCGATATTTTTAAATTTGCTGCTAACGAAATCTTTTACAAGGATTTCACCGACTGGATTCCAGATGAGGAAGCTGTTCTAGTTGGCCGTCAGGAATAGTCGGCCACTGGGGTCGTACTGAGCAAATACCATGTAAGGCATGTGGGTGGTCTTGAGTATTTTACATTCCTTCTATTTGATGGTGCCGAACTCAATGGTGCCTCTATGGACGCAGGTTTTGGTGACGTTGAACATGGCGAAGAAGAGTCCATTGGGACTGAAAGCCAGCTAATTGCTTTTCTTTTCTGAGAAGGTCGATATGGTGACGAGGTCAAGCTCCTTTTTCTAAGTTTTCTTTTACTTCCTCCTGCTTTCAATCTTCTTTATGATAATTTCGTATTTAGGACTTTTGTTCTCTTTGGTCTTTGGGTCGATTTTTACGATGGCTAGTAATCCGCATGATAGCTACTCACCTACTGACACCAGTCTGTCGTTGATGTGCTCGATTAAGTTTATGTCTAGCTTGAAGTTTTTCAAAAAAATGTTTGATGATTTTTTTTTGCTGTCAGTTAGGGCCACGAGACCGACCTCCAAGAGAGGATCAAATTTGACCTTGATTAGTCCGTCAGCAGCAATTTTGTTCAACGGCCAAGTAGTCTCTTTCGAGGTCTTTAGGTTATGGCTTGTGATTTTATTGGCGCTCTGGCCACTTTGCAAGCTGTACGAGATGAGAACCAATTCATCAGGGAGGTACCATTCAAAGTTCCTGAGATTATCTTGTTTTATTTCTCTTACTTGCTGCATTTCTGGCAGATTGAATAAGGACACGACTACGTCCTTGTGGATTGTTTTGAGACGAGCAAGTAGAGTGCTATCTGAATTGAATTTCCAGCCCTTGAGGTCCTCGTTGGGGCTGGCCCTGAAAGACTTAAGCATAGTCCTTGAGATTTTCTACCAGACCTTGAAGTTGATGAAGTCAGGTGCATCTATATTGCCGTTGAATGAGAGCAGATAGCTTTAATCAGCCGAAGATATAACACCTTTGCAGCCCTCGTGGGTGAATTTATCCGAGGACTTTAGCGATCGTCCGTAGATCAACTAGAAGCCTCGCTTCCCCACTGCGATCAAGAAGGTCCCCTTAGGCGACCATCGACAGCTATCGGTCCCCTTCAACTCGATTTTCTAGCAGGCAGGCTCAAATTGCTTTTAAAAATGTGAAAACCAATTGAGGGTGTAGGACTACCCCTCGAAGTAGCCTACCTGATTCCTGAACTTGGGGTCGGTGTAGTGGCTGTACAGATCTTAACATACCAACTCGTTTACCTCACTCTCTCCTTTGAGCTCGAGTAGAGATTGAGCTTAACTGAGATAGTAGGACTTGAGCTGCATCTTGATAGTCCCGATTTCGACTAAGAAATTGAGTCTCAGCTTGGCCTGCTAGGCAGCCTTCAAGGTCTCATATTAAAAGAATATCCAGCCAGTACTCTGCTTATTTTCATCCATACTGAACCAGTATCTCACAAGCTACTAATTGAAAACCTAGGGTAACTTGGGCTCAAGGATTTTTTAAATGAATTTTTTGTTGGCCTCTTCTTTCTTTTTTTTGGAGTATCCGTGGACCAACAAGATGGTATCGAGCACTGGCGGCTTAATATCGGGAATCTGGAACTCGTTGTAATTAATTTTTTCCTGCTCCTCCTGGACAGCCCTAAGGAGGAAAGGCTAGAGCGAGGGATCTGCGGCAAGCACATCCTTAAAATCGATTTCTTTTAGGAACTTGATCATCAACAAATTAATTGAGTTAGAATGGAATTTGTTTTGATCATACATTCATGATTGCGCCTTTGTCCAGTGAGCTTTCAACCCTCCTCGCTGCACAGTATGTTTCTCAGAGTCTTCCGCATATCCTTCAAGAACTTATATAAAATGCGGTCGATGCAAAGGCCAGCATTATTTCGATAGTCCTTTAGGACCAGGGCCGAAAAAGACTGACTGTTCAAGATAACGGCATCGGAATGAGCAGATAGGATCTGTGCAAGCTGGGATAAGTAGGCATGACTTCCAAACTAAGCAAATAAGAAGAGCTCTAGGAGCTGAAGTTCCTGGGATTTAGGGGCAAGGCTATCAGTTCGATTGCAACTATCTCATCATTGACAATCTAGTCCTGCAACTAATGCAAGGCCTTCAGAAGGACTTTCGATGATAATTTGATCTAGCAATCTACTCTTAAGGAAGGGTCAAGAGTGGTAGTCGAAAATCTGTTCAAAAATATTCCGGTGAGGAGGATCGAGCTTATGTAGGCCAAGGGTTTAACCGGTAAGATAGTCCAACTCGTCAAGGATTACGCACTTGCCAATCCCACTGTCTCTTTCAAAGTCAACTCCTTCGATAATTAAAAGCTGGAACCACTGTTTGCAGTCCTTAAACATAAGTCTTTGATGGCCAGAATAACTGCTATTCACGGGCAGTCTATCTAAGCGAAGTTGGCACCAATCAAAACTTAATTTGGGGAGGGGCTGACACTTAGATAAGTGTTAAGCGGAAGTGTCAGCGAGACTTTAAATAAGAACGTGGAGCTGCTGATCCACGGGAGTCGAGGGCTGCCTGTCCCAAGAAGCTGGTCGTCAACCCTCCAAAAAGTCTACAGACAATTCAACCCAAGGGCTAAGATTTTCTTCGTGTTCAGAATCCTCCTTGAAAAATTCGACATAAATTCCGACCCTTAAAAGAAAGTGGTGATCTTCTAGGGAGCTGACAAAATGTGCTAGGTGCTGAAGCAGGCCCTCGCACATATAACTCAGTCCTCTATCAAGAGCCTTTCGCCTCCCAAGGAGGTACCTTTACCGACGAAAGCCAAGCCTAGACTCAGTACGGATTAGCAAGTAACACTAATAAGGAAATCGCTTCCGTCGAAGGACCAGTAGTTTGAGTCATTTTGCCAAGCTCACCCTAAGAACAAGGATTCCAAAAACATCACAATTAAAAGGCATTCCTTATAAGTGCCCATTAAACCCATTATTTCGGAGGCCCAACAAAAACCAGCACAAAATGAGATTATCGTTAAGGAATTCGCCTTGAAAGAATAGAAGCGCCCCTCCACCCCACGCTCTCCCAAGCTTATTTAGTTGAAAACTCCATCCCACTCTCCAAGCAAGAACAAGTCGATCTTCAGCAAGCTGTAGATCCTGGGACAGTTCAACAAGGGATTTATACTCTGTCTGCTGGAGGAGGAGCACTTTCTTATCGATCAGCATGCCGCCTCTTAGAAATGGTTTTATTAAGAATTCATTGGCAAGCAAATACAGGCTGCACCGATATCTCCATACCTGATCAACAATCTTTTCATGTCTACCGAGAGCGCTGCTTAACTCGAGCGGTCAGGATTTTAGCTAGAGGCTGGGGAGGGTGGCTGGAAGGTATTGACTCATGGTTGCTTTATGGATATGCAGCTCGATCATTCTGATCTAAATTAGCTGCTCGAACAGCTTGAGTTCTGGAATGGGAAATAAAGGCTGCTCCCAAAAAGAGTCCTTTAAAAGGCTGCCTCGAAAGCTTGCCGTACTGCTATTAAAGTGGGGGACTAGTTAGACTGGAGCCAGATGATGCGGCTGGTGAGGGGCTTGGACCAACTCTAAAGCCCATGGAACTGCCCCCACGGGAGACCGACCTTAGTGCGCCTATAAGGCCGAGCAATAAGTTATAATTGATAATAAATATGAGTCATTAATCATTGAATAGCATGAGACCAGGCATTTTATCAATTATTATTTAATTAGTGATGAGGGCCTTTTCGACTGCCCCCGAATCGAAGTCGATAAACTCCTTGTCCAGCATGCGCACAACTATCACCAGTTCATCTCCTGCCTGTAGTTACTCCTTGATATCCCACTTCCTCGAGAACAGCAGCTGTAGGTCCAGCTTCTCGATGTGAGCCAAGTTACGATGGATCAGGGTAGGAATCTTGAGTCCATTAGTAATTTTTTAAATGACTAGACCAGAGCGCTTATTAATGAATCTGTTGAGAGTCACGTGTCCTTCGACTAGCTCGACCGTGTGCATGAGGTTGAGCAGGTTCATTATGATCTAAGTGTCCTATATCTCGAGAGTGTGCTGCTTGTCGCTATAGAGAGTGAGATTAAGATCGCCTCGCTTGGCCGGCCATTTCGAGTCGATGTAGATGTAGTACAGTCCAGGCTAGACTCTGCACTTGAATGATATGGTCTTCCGCTGTCCGTAGACGCCTTAGATGAAGTTTACTTGCTTCGACTATTTTCTTATGAGCATCAGCCTAATGATGGCGAAGGAGGTCCTGTTTCCTGCGAATCGCTTATCGACTTGAGTGAGGTCGAGTGCGATATTGCAGGCCTCATGGACCCTGAAGCTGCGCAGGGCTGTCTCGCATTCGGAATCGTTGATCTTCATGTGAAATCTGTTGCTGAACTTGAGGAGGAATAGCATCGATTTGAAGCATAAAGGGAGGCTCCTCAAGGCAATTTACCCCAAGAAGTGTTACTCCTTAATTATCAATTACTTATTGACATGTGACAGGTCTTCGATGTTGAATTTGAAGGTCTCTGTGCTCTAGTCGACTAGACGTACTCTGGCCTCGCTCTTGCCGATCATTACAATTTCCTCCCTGCGCTCTGATTCCTTGAGGAAAGCGAACGGGATTCTAGGCTCCTCTAAAGAAAATTAGAGGAAAGTCTGGCCAGTCAGGTCTTTGTAGCAGTCGCAGAAGCAGTTATGCGAAGACTAGAGCGCTTAGTAAGTTGAGTACATCTTGGCTAAAGCCTTTTCCACAGCCATAGGCCAGATGTGTATTTTCTTCTTCTGGTTGATAGGCTTAACGAAGGCAGGCTCCTCTCCGTTGGGCTTGCGGAAGACGGGAAAGTACAGGTCGACCTCGACTTTGATGGGCTCGCCGTTATGGTAAAGTCGGACACTAAGGAACTCCCTGTTCTGCTAAATGAGTCCTTCAAAAAATTCTTAATTCTAGCTGACCAGCTCAAGACACTTGTAGAGGTATTATGCATTGAGCAGCCCTTTGTTCAAGTTTCTAGAGAAGGTGCCGTTCAGACTAATTTAGTTGTTGGGGTAGATCTAGGAGATGTGCTTCCAGCCGATGCTTTTCCAGGCTGGGTTCTTTATGTGGATTCGTTTGAACAGACTGAACTAATTGGGCTTGAAGATGTCATCGATCGTGTTCACAGTGTGGTAGACCTTATTCAACCTCTTGCCTTCTTTCTTGGGGTGGGAGTAGACTCTGCTCCGCCTTATGATATTAAGCGGATCCTTACTGTAAATGTCCTAGATATTGAACTAGAACAAGGGTGTCTCTTTATGCCCCTAAGCCTATTTAAGCTAGAGCTTATGGACTCCCGTCTCTAGATAGAGCAGGTCTTATTGCTACTCCGAGTCTAAATCCACCTATTTGCGGATGATGCTGAGGATCAGGTTGATGAAAAACTGCAAGAAATTGTCATGTCGGAGGTATTCGTACAGCACAAAGAGCACGATCAGCGTTATGATCTGCTTGACGTCGGGGAGCGTCTTCCTTAGCTTGCAGATTATCTAGCTGACTTCATAAGGGTCAGAATCGAATGCAATTTCCAATTTTTGGATGTCTTCAGAGATGTGGTCGTGCTGCTTTAGTTCAAGGATTATCAGCCTTATGTGCTAGTTTATCGTCTCCTCGATGTCTTAATTTTTAATCAGCAGGCTAAGAAGTTTGATGAAGAATACGTAATTGCCGAGTTTGCCCTTCAACTCGATCAGCAGATCTCTGATCTTGGGCAGGAAGGCTCTCAGTTTCTTTTGGATCTCCTTGAAGTAGGTGTTTTAGAGGCTTGTATGAATTATGGTCAGCACTTCGTCCTTGCTTCCATTGGCCACCTCCGATTATATTTGTGAAGCCAGGGATATCTCGTTGTTCGAAAGAGTCTTTTAAAGCTAGTGCTTTTTCTTCCTGGAACGCGATTGTCTACTCGGCTGCAAGTTTGACCTCCTGAGCTCCAACTCCTATTTTGTCAGGAGGTAGGAGGAGGGATCGACTTATCGGTCTTAGTCCTATTTGCTCAGGAAGAATTGAGAAGTCTTCATGACGTAGGCGTTTGGCGAAGGCTACTTCACTTTGGCAAAGGATTTGGGAGAGGGCTCGTTCGACTTAGGAGTCAAGCTGATCAGCTACTTGAACTGGATTAATCTGCGCTAAGCTTCGGACGAGTAAAGCTTATTATCTGGGAATTTATGCAGCACAGTAGGCCTGAGCAAATTGATGGATTAGGCGGAGTCAACTGCCTTGGCAGGGACCTTAGTATTTTCATAAGATTTTTCTTTGTAGATTAGTTAATCGATCTAGTCTGGCTCGGCCTTATTAAATTTGATTTTGTAGAGCGACTGTTACTAGCCAGCCCTAATATTTTAAATCTTTTCCTTGAGGTTGTTGATATTGATGTCCAGGTTCTGAGAGAATGATTATTCGAAGGGGTCTGAAGGCCTTCGAATGTGCATTTGTTTTTAATTTCTTTGGATTTAGCTGATCTCGGTTTCCAGCCGTTAAAGCCGCCGGATGTTTGAGGCAGAAGGCTTGGTCTTCTTCTCCGGCGATTGCGAAAATTCGTCCTTTTACCTGCCTTTCTCCCTTCCTTAACGGGCTGATCTGAAATTATTATGAATTGGTAGTCCATCCTGCTTGGTGGCCTTGAGCAGCAATTCTACATCCTTCATGTAGGTCTGCATACCAGCAGCTGTAACTGCCTCTGGGTGTTAATGGAGAGGCCTCTGGACAGGTTTGACAGTTCTGCAGGTTCCACAAAGATGTAGCGTAGGAGGAGGTGAATACGGGATGAGCTAAAGCTGCGTATAAACCCTGAAGTTTCTTTTGGCCTGCTGATCTCTATAAAATTTGTTCTTAATATTCATATATTCAAATTAGCTGACGGCTCTTGATCGGATCTGTTAGATTATAACCTCATGCTCACCCACTTCCATCCCGGCCTCACTCGACTCCGATAGCAACTCTATGGGCCTTTCCATCTTGTCCTCCATATCAACTCACTCTTCATCTCACCCACTCTCGCACTTGCCACTCTCACTGTTCAGGCTGGCAGTTTACAACTCCTCAATAAAGTTATTAGGCCTGTCTAGCGAATCCTTCCTGTCATCGTGGCCTTCATTTCTCCTGACTCTATTGAAAAACCTCCTGAAAGTGTTACTATACAGCTGAAGTCACTGCACTCCTAAATTGAGCACTCATTGAAGCTGGACTCCATCATCTAAAATCTAAGAAGGAGCGAGAATGGTCGAGTTGTGCTTGAGCCGGCTGTGAATGGCGTCAAAATGCAGCTATCCTTCCATGCTGTCTTTAGTCTTAACAAATTCGTGTCAGAGTTTGAGGAGCATGCTATCAACCGACAGGCACTGTACAGGCAGTTTGAAAGTGCACTTGACGATTAGCTTATTGCTGTGAAAAGCAGATAGCTCTACCGCCCTTTTTTCAGCACGAAAACCTGTATACTTATCTTCCTAATAATGCTGGTGCTGGGACTGTTGAGCGGCAGAGCAGCTGCGTCCTTATTCCAGCCTGTGAAAGTCAAGCGGAAAAAATGATAATAATTTAAAATGTAATCTGAACCAGACAAAAATGTATGCAACATCTGCTATGAACTCATGCTTTGCTCATCAAAATTAGTCTGTGGCCATGAATTCTGCAGTTTCTGCATCCGGTCCATCCATTACCAATCGCAGGAATAAACGAAATGTCCTCTATGCAGGACGCTGATCAAGGAGGTGCAATGGTGCACTATGAACTAGAAATTACTGAAATAATAAGGAGTAGAACTGTATCGGGTAGTGGCGCAAACGTAGAATGCGTATGACCATAACATAACCAATAGCCGGCCATTCATCCTCCAGGTGAAGAAGGACAGTCTCTTTGCCGATATTGTCTGGAGTGGGGGGACTGTCCACAGTTCCTATCTCAATTAGGTCGGCAGGCTCAAGGGCAAGGTCGAGCTTAATTAGCGATAGATAGTAATGCGAGGTGTGCCCTGCTAATACAGCAACTCGCCGCACGAGTAGTGGTCAGGCGTGATCCTTAAGAAGGACGGTCAACTTTCATGCGAGGGGAAGTACATATGGCAGGGGTGGGATCGTTCCTCCAACGGCATCCTCAGATTAAAGAGCGCATGAACATCATAATAAAGTCATCTGAACGGCGATGATTTCTAAAATTTGGCGAGCTTGAACTTCAGCTATTCCTCCTTGAGAATCACCTCGTTCTACCGTGAGGAGTAGGTGAAGAGCTGCTCTTGCAGGCTCATCGTCTCTCCTTACAACGCGCTGATCCTGTCGCGGAGTGATTTGTTCTCAAGCTAAATCTATTTGGCTCTACGGTTATCTTTTTCGGAGGAGTTCTAAACGAGGCTGCGATGGTCTGCCAGCAGCTTTCGCAGTTCGCGGCCTTCGACCTCCTTGTCCTCCAAAGCCAGCTGAGCCCTATGCAACTTTAGCTTGTATTCCTCCTATATCTCTTTTGAAAGGGGACTGTTCTTAAAGGCCAGCTGCTCGGTCAGCTGCACGATCTCAGTCTCTTTCTTAAAGAGGAGGTCCCTGAAGTGGTTGATTTCCTCGCTTTTAGTATCTAGCTGCTTGCTCTTGACTCTTAACTACTCCTGTAGAATAACAAGACTCCTATGTGCATCCGAGTATCTGCGTTCGTAGTCAAGGAGTGAGTTCTGGTATGTGGCACATTGCTGTTCCAAAGATCGTTTGACCTCCTACTTCTCCTGACCTAACACCATTGTCCTGGCAGTCTACTTTGCCATTCTCTCCTAATATTCAACTCTAATTGTCTAGGCTTTGACGCGATTGGCCTCTGCAAGCGATTATAAGTATTATTTCGACCTGCTGAACTACAAGCGTGCTGACTACATGGATTATCTCAGCAGCCGGGTTTACTACTCCTTGACTGCCAGTGACGATATTAGGTTGTTCAGCTATATCTGCATGTCGAACAGCGACTGATCCTTGCTCAGGATTGAATTGTTGTGCTTCTATTGAAGCGCATTGAACTCCTTCGCGAGCTAGTTATAATCAGCCCTGAGAGTCTCATCGACGGACACACAATTCTGCAACTCTTTCTAAAACTAGCCGAGCATAGTTTCCAGTCGGATCTTGATAGAGTCTCGATCTCGCTTAAGCTATTACTGTTTGATAAGAGACTCTTTTAGCCGGGCGGAGAGATCGCTCGCTTACAGCTATTTCCGCTTGAATAGTTCGTTCAGCCGACTTAGCTAGTTCCTGCAAGATGCATGCTCACGCTAACTAGCGTACTTTCTCTCGATGAGCAGAGCCAAGGACTTCTCAATCCGAGAGGTAAGAGACTAATAAGTCAGGTTAAAGCTACTCTCCTTCTCAATTCCGAGGCTGAAGAGTCTTTAGAGAATGGACTCAAGGAATAGTGAGCTGCGTTTGGTAGAGTTGTGGAGCTAAGTTTAGCATGTGCTCAGCCTTTCCTGGATCATCTTTATATTCTGCTCAAGTGAGGCTTTGGAGACTTGCGAGATTTCGTGTTGTTTGAAGGTGCTCGAGAGTGATGCTGAGAGGCTGGTGCGTTACGCTTCTAGGGCCTGGACACTAGAAAGAGCCTTCGCTTAGCGCTGCTGAGAGAGGGTGAGATCATGAGTGATTTGGGTGAGCCTACTCTAAAGATCAGAGCAGGTAGATTGCAGTAGACTGAGTTTCTTCTAGAACTCTTTGCGCTGATCGTCCGCCTGCCTGACTGAGTTGTAGCTAAGCTCCTCGTAAGCCTTCTACTTCTTATGCAGCATGTCCAAAGCCTACTAATATTTGATTGAAATTGAGCTGACTCGCACCTGGGTGTCATAGTTGATGTTCTCCTTCTATTTGAGCTTGAGGTTGAGTAGTCGGATGGTTTCCTAATGTTAGGAAATACTTTTGGAGTGCAAGGTGATGAGAGTCTCTCTCTCGCTCCTGAACCTGTCTTCATACTACTTGCGTTATCGATGGAGTTTGTTGAGTTGGTCGGTGAGGGAGCTCACCTCGTTCTGATAAAGTTTGTCGCGGACTTAGAGGCGCTTGATTTGAAGGTTGGCTTACTAAAGGTGCTTACTAATTTAGGTCAGTCTGCTGCTATCTTCGGAGTGTTTCCTGTTGAATCGCTACTGGAATTACTGTCTGTCAGACTAGAGCTTGTGGATCCTTTAGGTTAGCTCGACAATCTCGTGCTATCTGGTTGTAAGCTTCTATCGGAGGGAGGTGCTTTATTGCTGGACCAGGTAGAGGCGCTGGCCTGTTTAGGCTGTGCGAGAAGTCATCTGCTTTTACAGGTTCTAAATGCGACTGCGCATCAGCTACTTTTAAGCAAGGATGTTCTTCTTCTCCTTATCGAAGCGCTCGAGTAGGTCTCGCTGCTGCTCGTCAGTCAAATTTTTCCGGCCGATTTAGAGTCTTAATTTGGTGAGCTAATTATTGAGGGCGGTATTATCTCGGGAGAGTTGCTCAAGGGCGGCACTGTGGTCAATCTGCGTCTTAGATTGGTCTTAAATAATGATTCTTGAAACCAAGCTGCCTGTCCTGGTAGGTCTGATATAGGTGTTTGTCTAAAAGTGCTTCTAAGGGGTGATAAGCCTTTGGATGGGCCTGGGCTCAATAGTGATGCTGTTCCCTGGAGGAGTGCTTGTCCCTGAGAGTCTGCTGATAGCATCGAAATCAATTTAATTCAAGAATCTGAAACTGATGGTGCCAGCGATCCTAGCCTTTGCATCAGGGCAGCGCTAGACCTTGAATTGCTAAGGACCGATTTGATGATTATTGACGTACTCTGCAACGTTTATGCAAGAAGTTCCAGCTATTCTTACTCCCCCACTCTAAGTGTGAATCAAAGTTGTGAGAATCGTCTTTTTCGACTTGAAATTACGGGTGGAGGGCTACCGGTGCAGGTTTACCTGCAAAGAGAGCGTGCTCTGGAAGCAGACCATCCCCTTTTTGAGTTCATAGGGCTGAGTCTCAGCAGACTTGAATCCCCTTTTCCACTGGAGGGAGACCCTGCAAGGGAACTTGACATCAAGAAAGACTTTATCGACAAGAAGTTCGATCTGGTACCTGCACAGTTTTTATTTGAAATCCATTATAACAACTCATTAAACAGGCGCTAAGTCGAATTAGCATACATCATTTATTTCATTCTCTTCTCTTATTTAATATGCATTCTCTAGGAACTGATGCTCTCATGGACATCGAAACTAGTCAGAGGCTCCAGAAGGAGTACTAGCAGAAAATCAGGCGCTTGCTTATCAATGAGAAGGAGGAAATCAGGATCAGGTTCTCATCTCGCATTTAAAAGGCTCGCAAGGAGCTGCAACTGGTGGGCGAGGGCGAGAAGGAGGTGCAGCTGGAGCAGGGCTTCGAAATGTTGAAAAATGCTTTTTCAAAAATCCTGGACCTGTACTTCTAAAAAATTCTCTCCCAGTTTCTTTACTTCTATACTGAGAAAGAGCTGTTCAGGAAAGCCAAACTCATCGAGACCACCATCCGCAAGAACCTCTCCTATTTTGTTAAGATGCTTAAAGATCATTTTCGGGCTCACGACAAGGATGAGGAGTCCATCTCTTGCTCCGGCTCTTCGCTCAACCCGGTCAAAAAATCTAAAAAATTTTCAGTCTAAACTACAAAAATTTTGAAGGAATATTTGATGAGCCACTTCGACGACCCGTATCCCAGTGGTTCCGAGAAGGAGCGACTCAGTCAAGAAACTGGATTGACCATAAGCCAAGTCAACAACTGGTTCGTCAACACGAGGTAACGGATAGTCAAAAAGTTCTACAAGAAGGAGAGCATGGGCAATTTGCTGAAAATGATGGGGAACTAACATTGAATATTTAATCAGGTGCTTATGAGAGCCTTATTTCGAACTCGATCGTACATTTCGTCGAGGAATTGACGGTAGTTGTTTGTCGACTGGTCTCTTTTTTTTCGCCTTGGATGAACCTTGGCGATTTCCTGCGAAAGCTTTTGCTTCAGCTCTGGGATCATCTGCTTTATCCGGTAGGATTTTTCTGCAGAATGCATTATCTAAAGCGATTTTTTGTACTCTTTTAGCTATTCGATCTGCCGCCGTCGTTCTACTTGTGCCTAGTATTTTGCGGTGGTTGGGATGCTCTTGGGCTGTGTTGGCTTGGCTTTTGCGGAAACTGGTCGTTTTAATTAAAAGGACTACTAAGGAGTGAAATGCGATTTATTGCAGCGAGGTCGACTGTAAACCTGCAGTTCCTTGACGGTCTTGGTATGAGCTTGGTAGTATTTACGTTTGCGCTAGATAAGTTCCTTCTGGAAACGGAGGTGAAGTGCTTTGAAGTCAGGCACAGAGGCGACTTTGCTGAGGACTTTCTCCTAAGTTATAAAATTCTCAGATTCTCTGAATCTTTTTTTCCTTTACCTGAACTAGTGCTACCTGGTCAACATATTGTTCAAGAATTGAGATGTATTCTTATTCTTGCTCTACGTGAATTACTTAAGGATCTTCTTCCTCATCTTCTTTTATTTCAGGATCTACTCGTAGCGGGGGATGCTCGTTGAAAAGGGCACTGGGTTCGCCTTGAACTCATATTTTTAGACAGGAATTTAGCAGTGCACTGCATTCTTGCTTTTTGTTAGTTCGAAGGGCCTCACTTTCTACATTCTAGTCTCATGCTTGAGCTAGTTCTTACGCATCTAGCGTTTGCGCTATTACTCGTTGCGCATATGTTGGTAGAGGTTCACGGCCTTGCAGAAGTCAGGAATAGGCTTATGCTTGAAGGGAGCAGCCTTTACATCGGGCTAGATCTGCACCTGTTTCGGGACTGATTTAGTAAGTTTAAAAGGGATGGGGACAGTGATATTGACGTTGAGTGATTTCTACCTCAGCTTCTTTATTGTCTACGTGACGATCGGCTAATTCCGCTTGGGGTTGGACTTAGCTTTGGCCATATCATCTTCCCTGTCGGAGAGGAAGCTGTCCTCATTGAAGATCACGATGTTCTTTTTGAACAGGTTGTTATGCATCAGGTTGAAGATGTGCTTAGGTCTGCCCTTCTGAGAAAAAAAGTCAAGGATTTAATCAAAATTGATGAAATCCTCTGCCTCAAGTGCCATCCTGGCGACAACTCCCTTGAAATCCTCAGCAGGAATCCCCCAGAAGGGTTAATCTCTGATCTTGATGCTCTAATAAAGCTTGTAATACTAGTTGTTTTCTAGAAACTCGATGAAGTGCTTGGTCATCACATAGGAGCCTTCGAACTTCTAGCAGTATTAATACACTCGCTTTATAAGTTAGTACTGCTATTTCCTTAGCAGGACGATCTTATCGCTAGGGCACTTGCCTTGGATGATCAGTCTTTGCAGCAAGTCGTATCGGTCTCCCACTCTTAGCGGCTAATAATTATTTAGGTATTCTAAGAAAGAGTCGTAGGTCCACTGTTTGGCATCCAAGTTGTTCTCGATCTCGAATATTATCTGGTTGAAGTAAACCTTCTTCATTATTTTGGGTATCTCGATAGCCTACTTATCTAGTAGCTTGTACCTTTTGAGCTACTCGCCGAACTTGCGAGCCAGCTGCTTGCTACTTATTTACTTATCGCCGAAGTAGTTCAGCTATTCGAAGATTTTGTCGATTATTGAGATCACAGTCTGGTCCCCTATGAAAAAGGGAGAACTTCGCTACTTTGGAGTAATTTTAGCCCGGCCCAAGAACCTCTCGTATTCGACGGTTTCTCTCGAGTCAGTTAAGAACTGATGAAACTAGTTTAAAGTCACCAGCCCTTTATTCTCAGTCTTCAGATAATCGATCTACTATTTGATGTTGAGCGGGTCGATGTTGTAAAAGACCATCGTATACTTGAAGTCCATAAGGAAGTTGTACAGAGTCTCTTTGCTTATGCAATCCGGATTGCTCTCCTATTTGGGCAAACTTTGGAACTGTTTGTTTCGGACTTCAATGTCATACTTCTTGTCAACTTCGACATCCCTGTCCCAGTTGGGGGCCTCTCCGTCGTCGAAGATGTACTTATACTCTGTTAGCAATTCATTGTAGGACTTTAGCTTGAAGGCGCCCTAGTTAAAATCGGTATCTTTGCTGTCCTCAAGCTACTTGCGAACAGCCTCCCTACAAATCTCAATCTCAGGGTCCCTTCGCTCGAGTAGCTCCTTCTTTATTTCCTCCATGTGCTTGGCCTCCATGTACTTTTTGAACTTGAGGTTGATTTGGGAGCGGTTTTCCTTGAGGCTGGCGGATATTTTGGCTTTTCGGTTTTGAATTTAGTTGAGCTCTTCACTATAATCTTGTTTGGAGGAAGGGACTTTGCAATGCTAAATGGGGGAGACACCTCTGGCAGACATGGCTTCGAGTGTTTTGTCTAGCTCCTGCTTGATGGAATTGTGAATGATGTCGATGCGGTTGCGGTAAGGCTAACTAAATATCTTGATTTGGAGGAGGTTTTAGTTTCCGCCTAGCGAGTCATAGGACATCTCCTTGAGCCTGGCGACCTTGTTCTTGAGCAGCTCCAAATCAGCCATAATATAATAAAAGATAATTTGCAGAGAGGCAGTGTGCCTATTCTTTATTAAGTTGCTTAACTGATGCCAGAGCATAACGTTTATGGGCAGGTCCTCAAACTCCACTAGGACATACGTCGATATAGACTTAACTATTATGAACAGCGCCAGCTCGAGCAGGAGACCAGAGAGCTCCAGTCCAACGTTTAGCTCCTGTTCACCATGGCTCGGCCCAACCATTCCTATCGATTTCCTAAGGATGTCGGCATTTCGGAGTAGCAGTCGACTCCTGAATCGCTCGATCAATCAGTTTACAACCTTTTCGATCAGAACCTCGAGGGCAAACTCTGTGATTAAATTCTTTACCCCCCCACCAAGGTTTGCTTCGAGGGGGTCAGCTTTAAGAAAAAACGCATCGTCCCTTCCGAGGAGAAGAGAGTCTAAAGGCCTTAGCGCAAGGTCAGTCCCCTCAATATGTTCCAGTCCAAGCCAATTACGCAACTAAACAAATAAGCCGGACAGACAAAATACAGAGTTGATGTGAAGAACCAGCAGCAAAAGAGCTTCAATCGGCAGCGAATCTGCTCAGACTTAAACAAACTTCGTAGAGTCACTCCCTAAGTGACTTCAAAAAATATGATTTAAAGGACATACCGCTCCAAGATTCAATCAGCCTAGAAGCGAAGTAGCTCCAAGCTTAGCGGCAAAATTGACTCCAAAAAGAAATTATAGCAGCGCACAAGACTGGACGACAGCTCAAAGAGATACCTTGAGAAGACAGTTGAGCTGGCCTAGCTGAAAGATCTCCTGAAGACCAGGTACAAGACGGAGAAGAGCCCGGAAGTGTTGAAGAGCAACTCCAGCCGCAAAATAAAAGGACGTATCTTGACGAAAAGCAAACTAATTCAGTGAGTACTGCATGAATAAGCATCAGTATGTTAGTTATCCCAAAAGGGTGAGAACGAAAGATCATCATTTCAAACATTATTATCATTTGTAGACCACCACCAACTAATCTTACCCGGCGAAGGTAGCGTGCACTCGCTCTCCGTGTAGTAGCAGTCGCTCGGGGTCCCAAAATTAGTATACCGACTTCCCTTATTACCCTCGCGATCGGGCTAGGCAGAAGATCTAGCCTCTCTCCAGAAAAATCACCACGCTGCGGCCATCTTAAGTCTTGATTTTGCTCCTACAAGGGCCGCAGATATGGTTTTTGTAGTACTTGACTTTGGCGACTGGGTTGAGACACTTCGTGTTCTAGCAGCGGTAGGACTGTAGGACGTTTTTGGTGGATGAAATCTTTATTTATTCTTTTGATTTGAGCTGCAGCCTCGAACTTATAGTGTTAGAGGTGGTGCTTTACTGGGCCAGTGGTTTATGGGAGTTCTTGAGTCGCTAGTCGACTTAGTAGTAGAGGCAGGGAGAGCGAGATCGACCGATTTGTGGGGGCAGTAACAAATGCAGATTCTTGTACCTTGATTTGGGGATTAACTACTCCATTAATTATATCATATCTTCCGAAGTGGTAGCATGGCCAGGCTCACTCGTACTTTCCTTAGTCCGTGAGGCCGCAGGGCGAGTTCCTCCAAGTTGAATTATTGTTGGTCAGGCACCTATCTCCTCCTTGCTATTTTAGGCTACTCAATTTCCTTTTGAGACTGTTTAGGCTTATTTGAAAGGCTGTGATGTTGATAATCTTTCCCACATTTACAACGCCACTTTAAATTAATTTATTGGCAGCTGCAGGAAAACTGTTGGCATTTGCCTGTTTTGGGGTGATGTTTGTCTGTGGAGTGGCTGCATTAGCATAAGACATCTAATCCGGGCAGAAACCTAAACTAGGTACAGGTGCAAGTAGTACAGGTATGGTTGAGATGGTGCTTGAACCTATGCAGACACCAGCAGAGGGCATCAGGCCTGATAACGAGGCAGAGAGTGCCCTTGACTGATTATAAATGAAAAACCATCAATGAATTAAGAATAAGCTGCCCGCAGAGACCAGAAGTTTCGAGAGATCTAGAACAACTCCTTCATCCTTAACAAGAGGCTAGTGCCAATTACTCTGCACCCCCTCGCCCCTCACATAGCCGCCCTATCCCTCAGTCTCATCTAAACCATACTCACCCATCCTTTGGACACTCTTAAAGTACGCTCACAGGCCTTCAACAAAGTCGATGATATTGCAGGCTATCGCAAGTTCGATGTTAAAGGACAGCCCGTTTACAGAGGAATTTCGATGGGCTTTGGCGCAGCAATACTCTCTTCGTCTCTCAAACTGATCGACGATACTGCGGCCTATCTTTATCTTTTCCTAGGATTTCCCATCGCCCTCAGCAAGGCCAAACTACAGATGGGAAACAAGCTCAGAGAGGTCATGTCGTCACTAGTTGGAGCTTTATAAAATTAAATTGAAGGCCGGCTGGTCCTCGTTTTTAACACGCTAGTTGATTATGCTGGGAGGTTATCGCTATGCCGCTCAAACCAATGTTAATGAAGACCGATCTCATAAAAGGGTCAACAATTTCATAAAGTGCATCCTGACAGCAGTAGTGGTCAGCCATCCTTTTGACATTGTTTTCACGAAGATTGCCACTCAAACCTCTCCCAAGTATTTAAACATGCGTGAGACTTTTCATCGGGTGCTGTCTTAGTAGGGCTACGCCCGCATGATAGGAGGATTATGGGCGAGGATCGGATGGACTTACGTGACCGTATGGCTTTGGATCGGCCAGTACGCGAAAATGAGCAAGATGGTGAGCTAGGCCTTGAACTAGCTGTGATTGCCTATCAAAGTATTATATCAGTCGGATGAAGCCTGCATAAATGAGAGTAACTCCCAAGGATTACGGATTTCCGGAATAAGTCGGCGGGATTAAAGTGAAGGCGATCGGCTGGAGTGATTTTTCGGGTAGTCCTCCGAAGCCTGGCGACACTTGGTTCCTGGCAATGACCTTTTGGAATGTTTCTTATTCGATTATCACTAAAAAGCGAGGAGAGAATGTGAGCAAGACTGTGACAGCCGTCTCGTCGCTAAACAACAAGTGCTGGACGATTTAGACCTAGAATTACAACCTTCTAAAACACGAATACGGACACTACCTTATCACAGTCCTCAGCTGCCTCTAATTCATGAAACGGATCAACTACACTCTGAAAACTCCAGCCGATCAGAAATACTAGTAGTGGGTGAAATAATAGTTCAATAAAATACTTAAAGAGTACAATGCCAAGCAGCGATTATACGACGAGTAGACTCAACACTACATGAATATCGAGCAGCAGCTCCTCTGGGAAAAGAAGATCTCTGCTCTCATGAATTAGTATCATACATTCTTCCAATCAAATAAAAAATAATAGGATGTGTCTAACGTACTTGAACTTTAGAAGAAGGATAAAAAATCGTTGGTGAGGCAGCCTATCGCTGTTCAGCAACAGACTAAGAGCAGAAATATGACAACCCCGAAGCAGGCAGTTAAATTCCCGATAATAAATAAGTTCGATAAGAGGCAGAAGGTGGGGTTCCAGCAAGCGCTCGCCACCAATAAGAAATTGACTCGCCAGTTACAATAACTTTATTGAACAAAGCATAAGCCTTATTATTTATTCATTGCAATATCTTTCTGCTAATGTCCTCTTAGAAATGATAAATTTGGCTTAGGTCGCATTCAGATTACTGTAGGACAGTGCTCCTATAATTTCTTATCGAGAGTCTGTCAAGCTCTTCCATGCTCACTCGATTTGAAGATGAACGACTCTTCTCTATAAATTTATTGGCGATGTGCTGGGATGACAGTATTCCAGCACGAGACTTATTGGAATCCAATCGATACTAGTAAGGAGCCATCTAAGGATGGAATTGACTAGCGTAAAATGGCAGAGACTTGCCTTCGATGAATGAGATGAATTAGTAGCCTGAAGAGTTAGTGGAAGTCGCAATCACATCAAAGTGGAGTGGCAGCGAATCGGATCGATAGAAAGTCTATCGACTTACGCAAAGTCCATGATAGAAAAAGAAGATCCCAGGTTGACTGATGAGGGTATCAGAGACAGTTTTGTTCAGACCTTGGAAAATGTAGCTCTTTGCTTCAAAGAATTGGATCGGCCTGATAACTTTTTCTTAACCTTCAATTGGAGTGAGGGTCAACCTGTATTTATTAAAGATGTAGGCAAGTAATTAAAAACCCTGGCAAGTCCCGTAAATTGGCAGTATGCCGTCCTTATTCTTTTATACTGCTTTACTGATTAAGTAGTCCGCGTTTTTAGTCCACCTGTTCTGAATGTCGATTTCCATATCGCCACCTGGAAATAGTACCCCGTTTACCTTTTCTAGTATGCTGTCGAAATAAGCTTGATTTCCATAAGAAAAAATAGGAATTGCTTAAGCACCTGCAGACTAAACCCATTTGATATAGCTAGCTGGTATGTATGTAAGATTTTAGGCAAACGGTGAGTCTTGTGTGAACACTCCGATCACAGGAACATAGCCTGTCCTTTGAGAATGAGCAAAGTTCAGTAATAGGGCTGCAATCATGAAATATAATGAGAAAGAGATCATCCAGGACTGGCCACAGGCTTTTCTACGATAACGCTGTTGGCCATCAAGCTTATTCCTGAATTGTTGAAAAACCTTGAAATATTTTAAAGCTGCTAAAGAACTTAGCCAGTTGGTTAATATCGTAGAAATTCCGACGAAGTTTTTTTCTGAGAAATTAATTCGGAGCTGACATCCAAAGCTTAAAATTCAAAGTTTTTAGGGCCATCATTTTCCTCCTGATTTTTCCTGGTCCCCTTGCGGCTAGGCTTTGCTGATTTAATTTCCATGTAGTGCTTTTTAAATTGAATAATACGGTTTTAGAGTTAAATAAGGCCAACCTCCTTATCCACAAACTAATGGGGGTTGCCCTGAGCCAAAGAGAGAATGCACTCTCTCATTTTGTGTTCTTCCTGATCGAAGATCTAAGAAAGGACGGAAGGCCTCACTTCCCTTATGAATCCTGTAATATTCTCTTTCTTGCCCATAAACTTCATAAGTCTGCGGAACCCTTTCCTCAGCAAGGAGTAGAACTTGTTTTTTACCTAGTTGTCGGACTTCCTCCCCAACTCCTGAGCAATCTTGTTCCACTTGTTACCATTTTAAAATTGTAACCTGAACAATAAAATCTCTTATTCGTTCGAAAATTAACGTTTTTGATCTCCTTTTTACACCACGTTCTCCCATCTCTCTCGGCACTGCTTGGCGGAACGTTTGACGCCACTTTTCATTTCGGTTAGCTATTTGACTTTGACCCAGTCCTTTCCCAGCTGTTCAACAGCCTATCGCAGTGAGTCGTCCTCCTGATGAGCTAATTACGAGTTTGCCCCACTTTCCTTTTTATCTTTTGGACATTTATCCTAATTTTATAATTGTTGAATGAAAGCACTCGTAAAAGTCAACGATTACAGCAGAGTTTCCAATAAAGTCAAGCTCGGAATCAGGAGGACGCGCAGGGCTGCTAGAATTCGCACTCTCCAACAAAATAGACGCACTGATAAAATAACTAGGCTGCGCAAACCCTCCTCCAATCCCAACAAGAAAAAGATCCTAAACGAGATCTAAAAAACCACAGCGCCAACAGCTGTGAGTGGGTTTGGACTCGGTCTAACCTAGTAGTAGCTTTAAATGATAGACATGATAGGCCAACAGGACTTCACCTAGAACATCTTATAAGCGGAAGTTTAAAAAGCCACCAACTAGCTCGACAGTAGGGTCAACCAGGAGAAAGAAATCAAAGAAATCTTTTATTAGATCGGCAAGGTTTTTATCAAGTTCAGGTCAGGGAAGCTGCCTATTGCTTTTAAGATGCTGAACAAGCTGTCCGACTGGGAGTCTCTCCTCAAATTAACTCAGCCAGATAAATGGTCGACTCAGGCCACCCATGCAGTCTCTTAACATCTGACTAATTCGCTTGATATGGATAGAGCCTGTGTCTACTTCGAACAGTATTTATTACCTAAGGTGCGTGCGTATTTAAGCCAAAATAAGAAACTGGACTACCATCTTTATTAAAGTTTAAGGGTGGGGATCTACAAGACCAATGCCTGGCTGAAAGGCATTTTGCTACCTTTGGCGGCGAATGGCACTTCGAAATAAGTGCAAATCCTCTTAACTTTGCTAAAGAGGATGTCATTGAACGTAATGAGCGCCTCAGTAGCTCTCATCAAGCTAGCAGAAATGCCCTATCACTTGGGATCGATTAACTTCATGAAGATCTTCATCGAAAAGAAATATAACTTGCCGTAAAGAGTGTTATACACCCTCGTCGACTTCTTTGTAAGGTTTAAGGATTAGGAGAGGATGCCTGTGATCTGGCATCAGACTCTGCTCTCCTTACTCTAGATTTATGGTTAGTACATTCCAGACATCAAGAAGGGATAAATTAGAGTGCTCGTCCAAAGTCAGACTCACTAGCTGATCACTCCTTCGATATGTAAGCTGCTGTGAATTTATATTAGAATTTAGTTTCACGATATCAACTTCTTCGAGGACCCCCATTTCTTGAATTGTGTGTACTTCATTTTCTTTGATAATATTTTTTTTAGTTATTTGTCGATGCTCTCCACCTGTTTCGCAACTCTGCTCTGCTTGTTCTAACGCTTTGCTGGGAGTTTTAGTCGTCTGGACTGTTTTAGGCTGCAGTCAAAAATCTTGGAAATCTCTTTACTACTATTGGACAGCTGCAAAGAGACTGCCCTTTTTTAATGTTCAGTAACTTTTTTTTAGACTAGTTCAGGCTACTTTGATTAAGTGTCAAACTCTTACTAGCCTTCCGGCAAGTGCATATCGTAATCCAAGTTCAATCCGATGAGTCGCCTACATTTGATGCCGGGCTTGAGAGTGGATCCAAGTAAAGTGTAGTATTTGTTTAGGCTCCCTGTTATTTACTTCTCGCTAAAGTTTTTATTGATGAATTAATAACCTCCTTAACACAAACTAATAAATTTTTTGCGTTCACTATTGGACATGTAAACCAGCCTGTACTTTTAGCTCCACTACTTCTCGAAAATGCTGAGCTGTTGCTTGAATGTTGAAAAGTTCCAGTTACTTACTGGTCTAATTTATGAACCCTCAATCTTTTCAAGGATTTGGGAGTACTAACCAGCTAATTTGTTTATGGAGCTTAGTTTTTTTTTGGTAATCTGAAATTTTTTTTGTGATGATTTTTTTTTTTAAGTGGTTTGCATTTAGAAAATTAAGAAATTTATTAGTCAGTAGTTATTAATTTATCGGCTAAATTAATCGACAGCCTTCTCAACTATGTTCTATACTACATCTCGCTAGGCTTAATATCCTCGCTTAATCGCCTTGTTCAGTTCAAGGATATACTTGCATTGGCTTATGTCTTTCTTTACCGAAATTGTAGATTTTTTTAGCGGGGTCTTTTTTTTTCCATCAGTATTTCCGACAACTTAACTTTTGTTGAGGGGTATTTTAAATTTCTTAAGATTACTTTTGGATGGTGACTATATTGCATGGAAGCGCGTTAAGCTCAGCTCTTTTAACTATGAGCGGCCTTTTTAGGGTATGATTTCTGGTAATATTTTTTTAGTTTGGGGATGTAGGGAAGGTTGAAAGAATTCGAAATTCTACCGGGTAAATATGGAGGGCGAGAGAGTTTTGGTCTTCTGAAGTGACTTGACGATCCTGAAGGATTTCCTGGACATACTGGACAATTGCAAAAGTTATATAATTTGATATCAAAATCCAAACCTGCTTATACCTCCCACATTTCGCTTACGAAGCAGGTTGTAAGTCTGCCACCGATTCTCTAAATTGCATTAGAGGTAGGGTAGGCTCTCCCCTTGCTGGATGCGGGGCAGCCACTACCGACCCACTTCGATCATCAATCGAATCTGCTGCTAATTCTGGGTGGATCCGACAGTCCTGAATATAAAGCGGAGCTAGTTGAGTCGAGCATGGCGCTCGAGTAGCCTCGGAATATTGCAAGAAATAGCTTTAAGGAAAGCCCTATAGAGGACAAGATGTTCTTTCATGATATATAATAGAGAAAGATATAAGTAATAAGGTTTAATGAAGCCAGTGGTCACTATCTTCGGATAAGTGCCCTCTTCCTTGGCACTTACCTTTCGGAGGAAAGTTTAGCCTGTCACCTTCTATTAGAATTAGTCCATTTCCGTCTTGACGCTTCCTGATAATTGTTAGGAAAACGAGTTCGACTGTGTGGCGGCTTTAAGCGACCTTATTTTCGTAAATTTGAGGGACAGACAAGCCAGATAAACTCTGATAACCAGATTTTGGCACTTCCAATCCCAAATTTTGCATATTTCTGACTAAGACTAAATCTTCCAGAACAGGCTGGTCATCATAATCTTCAAAGGATAATCACGGAAATAGAATCCCTTCCAAAACATCCAGCTCAATATCTAGGTCACTTAGTAAAATCAAATACGCAAACAGCTGTACTTAAATTGCGAGGAAATGCATTAGAAAAATAAAGTCAGGCTAGACTAGGAATAGTTCAACTACCTACTCTCCAACCTGAAGTCAGGCAAGATACTTTCTCAGAAGATCATACTCCTAAAGTTCAAGACAATCCCCGTTTTAAACAAACCTTAGGCGAACAGTGCTCAGCATAACCAATTTTAGCAGGAATAATTAAAGCAGCGGATTCAAGACATTATGAAAACATATGGAGTGAGCGCTCTCTCAGTGATAAGAAAATAAAATATTTTCCCTTCATAGGAACTCAACCGGTATATCCTTAACATCCCCAAATCTCTTGAGAGGATGTACAAGGATATCGGCGGCAGCGACAACTCTCAGCTTATTATAAATAAGGAGGCTGCTAAATATAGGCTAATTGTCAATTAGTTGCACGAGTAGATTGTCAAGGGCAAGAATTAGCCACTCACTGATTTGACCTCGGATGATATTAACTAGATCCTCAGGTACATTGATCAAGAGAACTGGAAAAATATTAAAGTTTAAAGCAATTTTTCCTACCAATTTGTTTTAGCACTAGGGTTGACCCTGGCTTTAAACACTCTGGACTGTTTGGACAATTATGATACCTGGGCACTGATCGTCTTCGCACTGACGATTAAATTGATGAGTAGTAAATTCTGACATCACTGTACTATCCGCCATAGCTTTTAAAGCAGCTAGATTGACTCGCTGAAATTTAACCTGCGGACAGTCATTAATTGCAGTATTTCAGAACTATCAATCACTCTTTCGAGGACCATATTTGCAAGCTGCCTGACCATCCTGTGCTCATAGTCCTAGTAATGCAAAACTCTAAAAGGATCTGCCCTGGAAAAATCGTGATGCCACCATATTTTTAATTACCCCATTTTGTTGAAAGCTATCATTCTTTAGTCCACCTCGAAACCCCGTTTCAATCTCTCTGCAAGGATCTTAGCGCCTACAATTGACTATTTTATTATCAGGATTGCCTTCTTGCACTATATTGTGATGAGCTATGATAGCAAGCATGGCAGCCGCTCCACTATCACCACCTCTCCTTAGTTAAACCCGCAACTTATCCCTGAAAGAGAGCGATTGTAGACAGCTACCACACCCACCAAGTGTAAGTTGGGTTCCAACCTCCATTTGTTGTCGAAAAGCTTGGATCGGCTAATCGATGCCTCGAGACTAACAGAATATTTCTGTAATTCTTCTCCTTTTTGGTTGCGTATGATCTTGTAATTCCTCTCATAGCCAAGTTCAGTCCACTACTTGGTGTCCTCGTAAGGACTCTAACTGCCCATGATAATGATGTTATCCAAATTACAATATTCAAGCCGAATCCCACTTCAATTCTCAATCAAAATTCCTGCTGTTCGAGTTGATTATTCTCGGCTCCTTATTCAGCCATCATTTATATTAATTTCATGAAAAATTTGAAGAAGCCCAAGTCAGATCGCAAGTTCAAGCCCAGGATTAAAGCCAGTATCACGAAACAACAGAGGGAGCGCCGTTCCCCTCCGAAAGGCGGATAATAGATCGACCTAACCTAATAAAACTAAAAACTAATCGCTATTAACCTCAAAAAAATCCCAGAGCTCAAGGGCAACTAGAAAACCCTATGGTTTTTAACAGAGCGGTGCTCCTGAATAATTATTATAATCGTCCTGGATTTAATTTAATATTAGTATCGCATTTGTAAGGAGATGCAACAGACCACCTCTTCCTAGTTTCTTTCCCACAAGCCTATCTACAACCTGAACTAACCCTCTCTCCACTCCTATTTCGCAAATTTGTATCGAGAATTAATTCACCCGTCTCAGCGAGAGGTGCTCTCCAATCCAGAGATCAGCGAGGTCTGCAAATAACTTTTCTTCAAGAATTAGAAAAAGTTATATAGCATAAAAACGCTATACAAGTCTTCGATTTATTTGCACGTAATTCGCATCGCATTGTGCTAATAACAGCTCTCGGCTATAGGGATTATGTTGCCTACTTAAACCTACCACCATAACAAAACCGACAAACTACTTACCCACCATAAATAAAATATTAGATTTACAAACCGACCCAAAAAAATAAATTTATTTTGGGAAGGGAGTGTCAATGATAAGGTCAAAGCCTTCTGCAAATGCTTCAATATCCCTCTGGACTAGTTCATAAGCAAACTTAGATCAGTCATGAAAATTATAGGAGTCGAGAATACTAACAATTAGCTGGTCTTGCAATAATAGTAAACAATTGAACTTAACCTGAGTCTCATCTACTATGTCCCCAGATCCGACCCAATCTCTTTGAAGGATTTCTAACTTATAAGACTGATAGGTAAAGGATATTTTTCAAAAGTAGTTCTGGGCAGGGGCAAGTTCAACGGCATTCAATACGCCATCAAGTTGATCAGGAAACAGCACTCCAATCCATAGATTATCCAGTCTTAATGCAAAATCTCACTTAAACTTGACAACTAGTTCTTGGCTAGGACCCACTTCATTTTTGAAACAAGTCATTATGTGGTCCTGGTAATGGATTACTACTCGGGCGGGTAGCTCATCTTCCTTATGAATTAGGTTAAAAAGTTCAAGGAATAAGAGGCTAAATTCTACTTTATTTAAATTCTTGCTGGATTAAGCTACTTGCACTCCAACAAAATCCTTTACAGAGACCTCAAGCCTTAGAATATCCTGCTAGACGACCAGGGACACATCAAGCTCATTGATTTCGGACTCGCCAAAGAACTGACGGACTAAAAGCAGATGGGAAAAACTTTTTGTGGTTCTTTGTAATACATGTCTCCGTAGATAATATAGAAGTCGGAGCACTCCTTTACGACTGATTATTACAGTTTAGGCGTCGTGCTGTACTAACTAATTTTCGGAATAACTCCTTTCTACTCCTCCAAAAAGTCATAGACTCAATAGAAGATTCTTAATTAGAAAGTTGATTTTCCCAAAAAAACACCCATCTCCAAGGAACTCGCCCTACTCCTCAAGGGGCTCCTTTGCAAGAACAGTAAGTTCAGGCTAGGCTCCATGTCTGGCATTAAATAAATATTTTATCATCCGTGGGTGGGCAAACAAGCCCACGATTCTCTCACAAGATGCTATAAGCCTCCCTTTATGCCCATCATGCAATTAAAAGCTTATTAATTTGACAAAATGAGATCACATTAGCTAAGCTAATTTGTATAAGAACAGCGAAAGCATAAAGGATATACAAAGGAATTTGCAGGTATCTATTTCGAAAATGAGGACCCGATTCATAAATTCGCAGCTGGCATAGTTAAACAACTTAACTACGACGACTAGCAGATCTACCGCAAGACATTGATTAACTCTAATACCTAAATCCTAATCCGAAAAAAATACAGGTCAAAAGGCAGGGAGCCTCCCACTTCGAAAGTTAGATTTTTAGCAAACGTGAATTTATCAATAAGAAAGTGAATTGATTTAAATTCAAATAATGTGCAAAAAGCTAAGGGGCCGACTCCAGCGACTATTCAACGAGGTGGCTTAGCTCAGATTTCAACTCAAATAACTCAATACCGTATTTTCCAAATTCAATATATTTCGAGAATTTTAAAGACTTAAGCAAGGCATCTTCCGTTAGTTTGAGATTGTTGCCCTGCGGAATAGGAATTCCTTTAAGGCCATACTCAAGGAGCGAGAGGAAGACACCTTTCAGTTCTAGACGATGCTCCGCCAGGCGAAGTAGTTACAGCAATTTTCGCGGTACGAAGAATTGGAGCGAAAGTACTCCGACATAAGAAGTTTACCCGTCAAATGTATAAAATGCGAAACTCAGTAATATTTAGAGTCGAAAAAAACATCTAAGAAAGGAGCTGGGAAAATTAGAAATTTTAATCCGGGGATGGAGGCTGTGCCCTTTCCAACAAGGCCGTAGGGATGGGCATGCAAGGAACTTACCAGGCTTAAACCGTGAGAAGACGGGAGATGAATGTGTGTATCAGTTATAATTAAATGGGGAACAAGGAGGAGGACTACCAATGGTAAGGGGAGGTGTAGCACCCCGAGTTCGGACAAGTGAGAGTTTACTCAACGAGGCGGCCCTAATTGCTAATGGGATTACCTTGTAATTTTATATCTCAATCTCAATTTTGCATTTTGAAATCTTTATCATAGGAGAATTAGAACTTTGTGCAAGTGCAGGGCTGGACCAGGGGCGAGTCGTGTGCCTGTGCTGGCCAGTTTATTCTCATGCCTTATTTTAATTACACACTCGAACACTGCCGGCAAACCGGCTTTGTTGACTCGATGAGCAGCTAGGAAGTCTGGTACATACTCAATATCATGCTGGAGCTAGCTCTCGTCCTTTACCTGAATGAGATAAAGAAAGACATAAACCTAAAGGACCTTTACATAACGACCGAAGGATAGATAAAGTATTATTTGATAAGTGCACTCAATTAGGTTGAGTACTTCTAGCAGGAAGTCTCGTTTGGCAAGGCTGACATCATGAGAGATATTGGTCGCCAGGTTAGGTCCATTACTACTTTTCTTCATCCCCAGGTCGAACTTTTCCTTTAAAAACTGAAAACTGGTTTTTTCAGAAATTTCAACTAAGCTCTCAAAGAGCTCAATGGCAAAACAAAGAAATTCCTCAGCTTTTGTCGTAATTGCCCAAAGTAGTTTAGGAGGGGCAAGACTGATATTAAAATGATACAGTTTAGTAAGGAAAATATTGACCCAAATCACTGAATTATCATAATAGTTAAAGAAGCAGCTACATCTCCTTTGAAAGGCTTTTCACACGCTTTGCTGCTAACTCGATTCTGTCTTTGGTGGAGCGCATCAGTCTGTTCAGTTTTGACCTCCTCTCGTCCTCGACTCTTAGTCGCTAAGAAAATATTTTATCAAGAGCCTCGGAATAGGTGATTTGTTTAGAGTTCATAATCAGCTTGATATCGGATTTACCCACAGGGAGGTTAATTTATCCAATATTGAACTCAAGCTATTTGCACTGTTTATAGGTTTAGTTGAGCTTGCGGATGGTTAGTTAGAGTTCTCTAGTCCTTGATTAGTCAGGCTCCTTCTCGATGAAGGTTTTCTGGTCCTACTCCTAGTATGAGATCCAGAAAGACCTGTTCACTTTGTGACTCACATCGCGCCAAAATTTTTCGAATAGCTTTCTGTTTTTCTGAGAGTCATCATGGTCAGGAAACTAGTCAAGGACATGATGCATAGCATTTTTGATGATGTTCTTAAAGGATTGTATGTCAGTGCGATACTTGAAAGGAAGTGCAAATTTAGATTAGTACATGGATTATAGTAAAAGGGAGTGTTGCACCTGGTTGGTCAATAAATTAATATACAGGATTAAATGTGCTTGGAGTTGGTAGATCAGGCCAGTTAGGATATTATTCGCTCTCTCCCTGTCAATATCAGTCAAAGATAAATCCCTAACACTCTCAGAAGACTAGACCTCAACATGTAGTATTAGTTTTTTAACGTACGCACTGTCAGGGGGCAGAAGCTTAGCTGCTTTTTCATCTTCCCCAAATTTCGTAAAGCGCACGACATTATATTTTACCTTCACAGCAACGGCTCCTGCAAGTACTAGGCCTTGTCATGTCTCCAGTCCACCAAGGACGTTTTCTCAATTTTGAGTTTCGATTTCAGCGGCTGCGGTTAAAGTTAGGGGGAGTTTATAACCTATGGAATTAATTAAAAGTAGGACATTCTCGCAGTCTACAAGGAGGCCAAAGCCAAGTTTAATGTCAAGACTATCTCCCTTTGGGGAAAAAGCATGGGAGCCGTCTGCGCTATCAAATTCCTTCAGCTGGTCCCTGAGTAGCTGATTTCATGCGTGATTCTGGACAGCCCATTCAAGTCTCTCGAGAAAACGATAAAGAATGTGGGCTTTTCGAGAGGGTTTTCCTCACTGACGATGAACGTAGCTCTCTTTTTCATCAAGAGGAAAATAAGGGACTCGACTTAACTTTAGATATTCTAATAAGACTATGCGTAGGCAATAAAGTCACTCAAAGTGAAGTACCCGATCCTCTTTATCGGCAGTCATAAGGACGAAATTGTCCTCAGAGAAGATGTCTATGAACTCTTCTAAATCTACAAAGGACCAAAAGAGTTCATGGAGATCTCGATTAAGCACTCCTAGAAGCGGCAGAAGGGGATAATGTAGTAGGTGGGCAAGTACATAATGCGAAATACTCTAAAGAAAAGCTATATAAAACTATTGTGAACACCAATCATTATTAACGACTCACAGCAAGATACTCTCCAGCAGGCTTTTTACCTAAGGTGGCCAGCTTTAGTCCACTCTCATGCGGTGTTTTAGTAGCCTCCTCAGAGAGAGTCTAATGCAATTACCTCGGAAGTGAATAAGTATGCTCCCGCATTTGTTGTTATTCAAAAGGCCCAATAAGTTTTACCTCAGTTAAGACCAGCTGCCACAATCGTTGTCCTCGAGCTTGATGACAGGCTGCTTTAATTAGGGCTCAGAGCGAAGAGGTTGGGCCAGTTGCAAATTGTTATCTATTTCCTCCATAAAATCAAATTATGGCATCTAAATCTATTAACTCTATTCCTAGCAGGGTTTTTCGCTGGGACATTTAATCGATTAAGAGTTGCGCTGCTATATTGTCACAGGGGCTGCAGGTTCAACTCGCTCCGGAAGCAGGTTTGTGTCCATTTCCAGCTCTAGCAATATTTATCGATCCTACAGATTTGAAATTTGCGAAAGGCTGTCCTACTTGTCGGATCGGTGCTCTTCAAATACCAATCTCTTGGGTTAGCAGTAATTCCTATGCCTGTTTTCCTTGTTGGGAGCAGTTAGAGGGTGCTCAAAACATCTATTTTTCCTGACAGAGAACTTGATGACGGGAGTGCAGTTTTTCTTAGCAGTTAGAGGATATTTCCTGAGGGTCTGCTAGAACCTGAGTTATTAGGAGGAGTGGTGCGTCTGGCGGGGCCTCGAGAGCCGTTAGAATATATTCATAATATTAAAGTGAAAAATCTCATAATTCAATTAAACTGCAGATCAGAGCACCACTAGATCATCTCCCCGAGGAACACCCCTATAATTTTGGCGTTGACTAACAGATTTGAGCGCATCAGCACTGGGGCAAAGCACACTCCCAGGTTGAAGGCAGTCATCTTGTTCTCCTTATACGATGACACCTTGTTCAGGAACTTTAAAGTGTATTTCAAGATATCTTTATTCCTTTTGGGCATTCTTGACAATTGTTTAGAGAAATTGTATAGTTTTTCAGATTTCGATTGCTAGAAACCGTAGTTGCTAATGATACCTTACTCCACCTCTGTCGGAATTAGAGGCTAACTCAGTAGCGTGAAGAATTTCTTAACGAGATTAGCTAAAGTTTTGGCCTACTGCTCTTCGTCGAGGAATTAAAGATCGTTTGTGAAGAATGCGTATTGGAGTTATTTTAGCTTCTAAAAGTCTGCGTTTTTTCTAAAAATGCCTTCCTCCTTCAGGAAGGCTTAGTTTTGCAACATATAGTCCATTAGAATTTTGATTGAAATCGGAACGCCCTAATCCGTCAGTTATAAATCTTACAGCTTTAGATCTGTCAAAACTTACTATTTCCTTGAGGCCGAACTCCGTGACAGTCTGTACTATTCGATGAAGCTGTTGTTCATCGACTTCAGCACTGACTGGTCTTTTATGATGTTCTACACTCTTATTAGTGTTCTACCTGTTGACTGCGAGCAGCTTCCTCTAATACAATTGACTAGGCTGTCCAAATGAAAAAAAGTCGATAATTTTGCAGGACAAGTTATAATTGGTGACATAGATGCGATCCAGTAAGTTCCAAGTTAAGTGATCCAGCCTTTTAATAAATGAACAAGCGTATTTGTAATTGCTAAAGGAGCTATTGACATGGTGAATAAGGATAGAGAATGGAGTGTTTTTCTTTAGGACTTTTTTACTCAGGACATTCACCAGGGCTAGCCAGACCTTCTAAAGGGAGCTCGCCTGTTCGAAGAGCGAGGTCCTTAAGATCAGAATGCGGTCCTGCTAATCGAAACTGACAATACTGAGTTTGAGCTCCAGGTCAATGTTCATGAGCTAGGACTAGAAGCAGGACTCCTTGAAAAGTTTATGATTTTGTTCGAAAATGGACTACATTTATTAATATGTTAGTAGAATCAAATCAACCCTAGCCTAGCAACTCCAGCCAACGCTCGAACTATTGGATCTTGTATTATTGTTTTCGAACTTCGCTTTGGCCGGAGTGGTAGCGAGATGACATCAGGGCTCTCTGTTCCTCCTCTTTGCTGTCCTCAAGTAATTTCTTGAAAGTTTAAAAATTGATTAGGTCTTCCTAGCCTATCCTCCTAACCCAATCCTCGACGCCCTCAACGAGTTAGAACTCCTCTTTGAGAATGAAAATGATGGTGTCTTTGGAGATGGTGCCGGAGTAGTCCTTGCCTCCGCCAAGAGCGATCCATGTGTTGACTAATAAAGTAGTTACGAAATTAATTATCTAACTAGGATTTCTGCAGTCGTTTGAACTCGTTTATAATCTAAATACAGGTCTCGAAATTTATGTTCTTTAGCTTTCTTTATCTGCCGATGCTCTATACCAACTTACGATCCTCGTTAGTTAGTTAGTATCCCATCTCGATCATTATGTCGTCTACCTCGTGGACTAGCACAGTCCCTTGATCTTCGCTGTCGAATTTGTGCCAGACTGTCTTGAGGCTATCAAAGTCAGAGAAAGTGATACATTCAAACTTTAGCTCCATCTGTTTGAAGTCCATAAGGATAGACTTATTCCTCTTGGAGCCTATTTTTTTCATGGAAGGGATGAATTTTCGACTGACTCCTGCATCCAACATCAATTATTAAGAATATGTATTTATAATGGACTGCATTTAAGAAGGATTAAAGAAGATTCAAGTTCTGTCATCAGAAAATTAGCCAATTGTTGATATAATTAGCAGTCGACATATTTTGTCGCTCTTCCTTAGGCCCGCTCGCCGGAGGGCTGTCGTCCTTTTCCGCCCGAACGAACATCTCAGCTAGATTTAAGAACTTCCTTAAGCTACTTGCACAGCTTTTCTCTTCATCATCACCTATTCAGTATCCTTTGTTTTTTTTGCATCCTTTAATCGATGGCTGCGTAAGTACGACTTCACAGTGGAGTAGTTAATCCCGTGGAACTTGGCGATCTGGTGAAAAGAGTACGGTTTTGATGTTGAGCCTTTCGAAGATGTACTGCTTGAGTATGAGCTGCTTGACATCTGAATGCAACTTATGGTACTTCCTGGCAGCCCTGAGGTCTTGAGTGGTGTCCTAATCGCGGTAGGTTTATTCTTCAAGTTTCATTGATATTTACAAATTTATAAAGGTTCATCAGAAATCTTAATTTTTATTAATTATCATTCAATAATATTGCTCTTAGGGATTAAAATTAGTTGAACCCCCTCTCTCTCCTCGCTCTCTTCTAAGCCTTTACCACTTCCCCCCTTCTCTCTTCGTTTCACTAGCTTTACTCTTAATTTTCTCACTTTCCTTTCTAATCTAAACTACACTCCTTTCGCCCTTTCTAGTTCCAGGGGGCTCAACTTGTCTCCCATGACTAATCTATCCACTAAGCTCTTATACCTACCGTCTATTGAACAGATTAGACTTATTAAATAATTAATGACTTATTTCCTATTGGAAATGGCCATAAAAAATCTGAGAACCTCCCTGCTTTTTTACAGGGATTTGAAGGTATGTATCAATTTTTTCTGAAGCTATTGTGAAATTTAACTTTAATGGAGCTAATTCATATTTTTAGAGTGCAGGCCATTCTAAGACTTAAAAAGAATGTGGCCCAGCTTAAGACAAAGCGAAGCTATTTAGATCTTGCACTCGAAAAGAGAGAGCTTAGCGTCGCAGTTCCCCAGTCCCGGCTTTTAAATACGAGGGTTGGCAATCTTTCCCATTGAGTATAACTAATTAATTCTTCGACTATGGTGCATATTTTATGATATCTGAATAGCGAGAACGCCTTTATTTTTAGTTCAATAAGTGGGCCTAATAGAGCGGCGTTCTAATTTGTCCCTCGCTCTTGTACCCCACTCTCTTTCCTCAAAAGAACTCCGTGCTTGTCGGCCTATCTGCCAAATCTTACATTCCGCCCAATAAATCTCTGTTGGCTATCCCTAACAAATTGATCATAACGGTCGAAAAAGTCAGGGCCAGTTAACTTGGCCCCATTTTGCGTTAGAATAGGGACTTGTTCGATCCACAGTCAAATCTCGATTCAGGCTTCAACATCCTAGCTTTATGGGTAATTATTTAGAAGCTCAAAGGCGATAAGTCATAATTCAAATGGTACCTCAGGGCCGCACAGCCCCACCAATCCATTACATCACTCTCCAAAGATCACCTTTCATTCATAGACAGCAAACAACTTCTTAAAGAAATCCTTGATTACAAAGAGCTAATGCAGTCCACATTCGTCAAGTTTCTGAGAGTATTCAACAATCATCCTGAAATTTTCCCTCAGGAAAACAACGCTCTCTATCAGACTCTTTTTTATTAATCTAGAGAATTTGTTACAACTCGAGCATTCGGCTTTGGCATGCCAAGTTGTTCACTAATTCCTTACGCTGACTCATTAAACCATGGTACGCAAGGGCTTGACCACTTTGTATACAGCCCTTAATTATAATAAAAAGGATGCAAAGGGTACAAAAGCGTAAAAGATAAGGACTTGAGCATCTTCAAGAAACCGTCTAATAAAGTTGCTAAAACCCAATCAAAGAAAACCGCCTACATCGCAAAGCATAAAAAATACTTAATGTAGTAAGAATATTCGGATGAAGATTAGGCCCTTGAGATAATAAACAACAAACGTCTCGCCAACGCTCCTCTCACCTAGCTTTAGTTCTTTGCCAGTTCTGACACTTAGGATAATGATACCGACTAGTAGGATATCATGTAGAAGGAATACAAGCTTTAGCTATTGCTCCAATAATAATTACAAATCGTCCAGCAGCTAGGTAAATCTTAGGCCACCAAATAGCTCATCACATCGGTCAAAGCCAGGCAGCTCATGCGCTGCAAGTAATACCTCCAGCAAATAAAAGAACGGAGCATTTAAACGTTAACGACAAGGTAAAAACGACTGTAAATGAATTAGTAAATCAGGCATATTTCAGCCAAAAAATAAAAAGAGCCTGAAGCCGAACTCAAAGAAATTTAGGAGAGTGACAAGAGTTTGTCGAGTTAATAGAGTGACTATGCTGAATAATACAATTGGTACAACAACTAATCAGACTGCTACTTCGTCTTCTATGCGAAGAATGAGTACCAGCCCAAATAACAAATTTTCAATTTTTACGGTTGCAGAAATAACAGGTTTCTGTACTTGGCATACGGGTTCGCTTTGGCCGAGAACAAGTATGACTCCTTTTCCTTCAGAATTGTAATTCCAAAGAAAGGTCTGAAGGACTGCCCAATTGACAATCTGGTAAAAAAAATCCTATACACTGACTCGGTTTAGGCATTCATTGATGATCAAACGAAATCCAAAACAAGCTGGATAACAGAGTAAATAAGGCTTAAAAGACAGAGAGTGTGTATAAGGATGATTTAAATTCTAAGGGCGATTTTAATCCCTAATTTTGAGTGGCGAGATAAAAATAGTTATAAGAATATGGTCAGGCTGGCAGTAAGCTATGAGCTCGAGAAGATGGTCCTAAAGTTATATACTGATATTATAAAGCGAATCCTCGAAAAGTCCAAATCTTCAGAAGACGATTAAGATCTGCTTGATAATAAATTACTACCTGCGCCTGTCAAGCCTTTAATAATTATAAGGCAGAATTACAGGAAAATACTGGAAGCGCAGTTAAATCATGTCAAAAGTTGTGACCTACTCCTTGAAAGTATAAGAAAAACTAGAAAATTCAGCACCATTCATGAAGCTGTTGTTTAGTATGGGATGCAATTATAAAGAGGACTTCCTTTATTTTATTGAATATTTAAATAAATCAATACGGAATAATACCACTGCAGCGGTCGCATCTGATGTTAAGTTTGTTGAGCCAATTGACAGTCCGCGATGGCTACATTTTCAATTATCTGAAACTGCTGAGCGAGAGTCGATAGTTCTTATCGAAAATCTTATCAAGAGTGTGAATTATACTTATAAATCGAATATACTGGTTAAGGACATACGTTCTTGGGTTTGAGGGTATAAAAGACATCGAAGGCCCGACTGAGTTTGTTCCTGAAGATTCTCCCGATTTTCTTAAACCCTCTTCCTATTGTTATTTTCTTGAAACTCCTTCTCATCCAAATCAATTTGTGTCTTTGATAAAATTTGATTAATTTCATCACATAAGTCCTAACTCTCTCTGTACTGTACTCTAAGATTGACTGCAAGGCTAGATGTTTACATTTGTCAAAGGGTTTTTAAAATTGATTTAAGCATTTTAATTTTTTTGAATCTAGAAGAAATTTCTTGAAGATGAAACTAATACCGTTTACACTAAGCTTACGGGCTAGTTTCAGCATTGAATAATATTTTTTTAACATTATTTAGCGCCCTTCCTTCATAAAAGCGTTTAGTCGGATTAAGTAAAATGAAGAGCATTCAAATTTTTTTAGAATAGAATCAATATTAATAAGCGCTTGGGATCGGCACAACGCCCTTAACTTCAATTTTCTGAAATATTTTTAGAGTGACTTGTATTTGAATTTTCTTTGAATCATGACTTAGATTCGAAGTAAAGATTAGCATTGGACGATGCATTTTTGCATTTTCTAGGTCTTTTGCTGTGTGCATCTAATCATTATGAGGCAAAAGGCAGCGAATTTAAGACGAAATGATACATGGCTGAAAAAATTAACAATATTTTGGATGGTACTCAGGTCCTTCACCTGCTTAAATTTCCGAAAGGCCTATTTTAAAGGATTGAGCCTTTATTTCTAACAGAAGCAACTCCAAGAATTGATAATTTAAAATAACCTGGCCTCTTTATTTTTGCTTTGCGACTCAATCTGGTTGATACGATTCAGTAAAACCTGCCGACCTTCTTATTTAAGTCGCTTTGTTGAACTTTTCAGCTTTATCCGGAGCCAGGGTACTATGAGTCGATTCATTAAAATTTTCTTTAATAAATGAGTTTTGGGTTTGACAATGGTTTTTATATTTCTGAGTTGAGAAAAGACGGTTTTCATTGGAGCCAACACCACTACTCTCAGTTTATTAAAGTAATTATTTTTTTAAAGATTTTTTTGGATAAACATTAATTTTCTAAGATTTCTGAGAGCCCAATTAATTACGGCCTCATATTTTGCTGTCAGCAAGATTAAGATTGTCAATTTCCTCTCCCTTTTTTTTAAGTAGCTTTTCATACAATCTATCTTCTTTGAGTGTTTGGCCCTCATCAAATACACATACAGATTAATCTTACAGTAAAGCAACATTTTATTGACACTCTAATTTAGGATTTTGTCATTACTTTTTATAAACCATCGCCAGAAATAGAAAGATTTTCTGATTGGGTTCCTCTTTAAGAGCAGTTGCTTCATTATTTTGCCTTTTATCCTCAAAGCCGCCATCGCCTCTCGCTTCTTGATAAAGTAGTAATTGATTCTCCAGCGTCTCAGGAATAGCTAAACCTGGTCGAACCACTTTCTTTTGATTATATTTTTGAGCAGAGCAGTTCTTCTGAATAAGTCTTGATAGTTTTTTATTTTTTTAAAGGCAGCTCTGATGTGCAGCTTGGAATTTAGTTTATGATAAACGATGAAAGGCAGACAAAAAAGTCTGTCCTTCAAATTAAAATTTTTGATGTAGGGTTTAACCTATCTTTTTATAAGAAGAGATTTGCTTTAGCTTTAGCGCTGTTATTACAATACTTAGCTCCGTTATGACTCAAGCTGTTTGAAGGTTGGATACATTTAATTTGCTCTTGGTGCGCCCTGCTATTGACTTTTTTAACAAGATTTATCCCCTGAAGATGAAATATTATCAATTTTTTTAATTATATTTAATGATCCTCTTTGAGGTTTTTTAAAGAGTCTTTCAGCCAATTTACTGAATCGTTAAGCCCCCTTTTGGTGAGAGCAGAATTGCTTCAGTCTCAGCATTGACTACTGCTTGCCACGAGTTTACATTTGTGAGTAAAATCGGATGATTGAGGTCATCCAGCTCGCGATTGACATTATTCGTACACTGTACTAATCGCTGATAGAATTGAGCATACTGTAGAGCAGCTCTCTCCTCAGTGTATGAAAAGATTGCGAAGCTGTGATCAGTGTGAGAAAACCGTTCTAAAAATTATTTTATCTGACGCTGGACACTATTTCAATATTCGAGAAAACTTAGCTTGTCTCCTTGAAGCTGAGAATGTCCTGAATGAACCGCTATTAATCAATGTTCCAAATTGAGTTAGCATTGCCTCGCTGGATGGTGAGTTTGAGCATGTGGAGCTGAGTGGAATTTTCTTGGATGATGCGCTGGAGGGTGTGGTAGACGATGGCTCGTTCCGAGTCATTGCCAATTGGTTAGATAACAGCGTTGATCATGAACTCGAGATCCATTATAATAAATCAATAAAAATAGGGCATTGCTAAGTTTTTATGAAGGTGAGCAAGGCTTTTATTATCTGTGCCTTTTTGTTGACTATGGAAACTCCAAATTTTACTTGTAGTTCACATATTTCTAGCAACCCATATTATAAAAGGTTCATCAATTCAGCTAGTGTATGCCTCATTTGAACCTATTATTTTATGGGTTGTCAAATATTGTCTTAAACACAAGAATTAACATTTGAAGCCTTAACTAGGCTTATTCTTATTGTCCTTGAAACCGATACACAAAGACTAGTTTTCTAGTTAATAAAGCATAGATGTTTGATGAACTTCAGCAGCAAAGCTCATTTGCCCTTTTAATACTACACATTCAATTCACTTAAACTGGTATTCATTTATTTAATGACATCTTTTCTTTCCGCCTGACTTATTGCCTTTTATATACCACCTTATATTAATCTATCAACAATCATTATTCCTCCTTTATTAATATTTTATGCAGTTGGGAAAAAACCTCGAACTCAAGCAGTAGCTTGGCTCAGTTCAAAACGGGTATAAGATAATCTAGCTGATCAGACCAAACTATTAACAAATGGTTTATTTAGCCCTTGAACAATCTGGAGAAGGGAGGCCTGTTGTTTTTGAAATATTTTTACAAAAAAGATAGTTTCAGAAAACTAATCGAACAACTAATGACTATCAATCATCCAAATATTGTTCAGCACTACAAATATTTTTAGATTGAAAAGGGAATAGCTGTAACGGTGCAGTAATGCATCAACCTTTAGGATCAAGTCATATTTGATCCAACAAATCCAATAGAAACCAAGCTTAAGATTTTTCTTGAAATTGCCAGGTCAGTAGCTTATTTGCACTAAAAAGGGATTGCTGGCTAAATTAATTAATCAAAATTTTTGCTGGGATACGACGGCAGATTGAAATACCTAATTCAAAGTAGCGATGTGATACCAAAGTAGAATATCTTTTAAGCTGCTAAGGGGAGGAGTCAAAGTGTTTATGACATGGGCATTTTATTCCTGAGCCTGATTCTGGGAAAGTAGGTAAAGAAATAAGATGTCCTGTTTTTATTGTTGTAATAGGTAAGGGAAAAAATCTCAGATAGATAGTTTAGTCAATGCTTTGCCAAAATTCAACTAGAAAGAAGGCAAAATAAATAGTGGGGATGCTTTAACAAGAGGTCAAAGATAATAGTCCACCTTTCCCAGTGAAAACCTTTATAAAATCACCATCTCACTAACTGACCTTTAACCAATAATAACTTAACAAAGCTTTTAAAGAGTATTTATAAGAAGGAACAAGATATCACAAAGAAGGGAATGACAAGCTGGCCGAATAATTCTTATTAAAGGCTCATAATATAAAGCCAAAGAGCAAAGATTGCTGTTTATGTTTGGGCTTAACTTATTTCCGCGTTAAAAAATACCAAGCAGCGATGCTATACTTTGGGTTTGTCATTTACCTTGATCCCCAAATGGGGTCAGCATATATCTTGGCAGGATAATGTCTATAAAAGCTCGGTAATTTCTAAATAGCCATCTCCTTATATTAAGAGTCTATCACAAAATAACCAATCAATTTAGAAGGTTACAATAGGCTTGGCAATCTCTACCAACATTTGGGTGCCTTTGAGCAAGCAGTTGCTGCTTTTAAAAAACTCGTTGAATTGATGCCAGATTAAGAATCATATCACTACAATCTAGCAAATGTCTACAAATAATTTGGAAAAGACTTTTAGGCGATTGAGGAATATCTGATAGCGATTAGATTAAATCCTCATTGTCATTCAGCTTAGCTTAATCTGGCCTGTTGCTTTCTAAATCTATAACAAGAGGATAAGGCTCTCTAAATTTATTAGAGGCTAACCTCCATCAAATAGGTACAAGATTTGGCCTGGTACAATAAGGGATACATAGTAAGTCAGAGAGGCCAATTAGAATAAGGAATCTAGGCGTATCGCAAAGCTTTGTAATTTAATCCAGAAAATGCTAATGCAGCGTGTTAAATGGGCTCAAATTTAAAAGGCTTGGGTAAATTTAATGAGGCTTAGAAAGCCTACAAAGTAGCCATCTCAATAAACTAGTCTCACCAAATAGCTATTTACAATCTTGCGAATATGTACTATTCGCAGTAAAATTTCACTGAAGGGATCAAACTTGTACAGAAGCTTATTTAAATAAATCCGAGAGAAGACTCATATTTTTGTCTACTGGCTTAATTGTATTTAGGCAGCAAAGATTATACTAAGTCAATAAAAGCCACTACCCAAGCTTTGAAGATAAATCCAAATAGCAGCAGGGCCTTTAATAATTTAGGGCTGGGATATTTGAATATCCATCGATTAGAATAAGCTCTGAAGGCATTCCAAAGAGCTGTCAGTATTTCTCCGAATTATTCTTTTGCTTATAACAATATGGCAAATGTGTATGAGTTAATGAAGGATTAAAAATCAGCTTTAATGGTGCTTAAGAAGGCCATTGCAGTTGATAGTGAGAATGCAACTGCCCATTTCAATTTAGGGATGAAACTGATGAGTTTGTAAAGATTCGAATAAGCTTAAAATATAATAATGAGAGGTCTTGAAATCGAACCAGAAAATTAGAATCTAAATTAGATTATGGCAAAACTTAAACAGGTTAAATGAACATTTAACAATTTTATCTTTATATAATAATAACAACAAAGGCAGAATACTCACCGCCCTTATCGATTATTTTTTATTTTAATTTCTACCTGAGTATTAGTATAAATTGGCACGTACCTTTGGGAGACTGTTAAGATTTTTATGGCCATTCTTGAAAGGCGTGACAAGGAAAGCCGTGACCTGTTAGACTGTCTAACCTGAGACTCTTGGCTAGACACTTCTTATAACAAAAAGCATTGATACCCGAACTAACACTCATAGCCGCCCCTGGTCCTCTTGTTCCAAGGGAGGGTCATGGGCGTCGACCTCTAGAATTTTTAGCATATCTTTGACGAAGATTTAAGGATCCCTTAGTTTTATAAGGTGATATATCATCCGAATGAGCTCATATGCTCAGATATTTAGAAAATCTGCCTGGCAAATATTCAATTCTTACGTTGGTCATA
>QQSS02030999.1:0-18946 GCA_003687565.2 Craspedacusta sowerbii | reverse complement strand
TATATATATATATATATATATATATATATATATATTGTTTCGGTTATTTTATGTATTTGTAACTTAAGTAATCAGTGTTTCGTTTCTATCTCAGTAAGAACAGTTTTTGAATATTACATTAAATTTTCTTTCTTTCTTTACATTAAATTTGTTTGGGTTCCTGAGCGTTTCGCTTTTACTAGCTAAGGTGGCGTACAAAGATGGCACTCCATGCCCTGAGGGACACGTAGCGGATTCTGGCAAATCTTTCTGTAGTAAGTATACTTTGTTCTGCGTTTCTGGTGTGATGAGCTGTTATTCTAACGCCACCAAAAATATCTTATGTGGCCTGGTATGGGTCCATGCAAAATCCTGAATTCCGATAACTTCGTTTTTTTGTAACTGCGATTTGTATATCTGTATTTATTTGCAACTTTGTATGCAATTTGTATGCCACCGCGATTTGTATACGATTTGCATACACCCGCGATTTGTATGCAACCGCGATATTGTATATCGATCAAGAGGGAGCTTTAGCGGCGGCCATTGAATTTTATTCTGGCATCTTCGTCGCCGTGGGCACTTGTTATGCTGCTTTGCAGTTTTGATACTATTGTCATTTTGCCGACGCAGTCTTTCTTATTTTGATCTGATTTGTTTACTAGTTCCTTGTGTCGAGGGATACATCTACAAACAGGACTCTAGAGGAAATTATGGTTGCTTTGCATGCCCTGATGGGCAAACAACCTCGAAACGGGGAGCTCTGTCGTGCATTCCTTGCCCGAAGAACTGGTATACTGAAAGCGGCTCGGTGGCGCCGAAGATTTGCAGGTGTAAGTTTGCGCTCTGTCGTCTCATTGTTTTGAAATGTAAGATATGTGTCTTTTGGAGGCCGTGTCTGCTGGAGGCCAACTCTGTGCGATGCAAATGTTGGGTTGAATTTTGTCAATGCGATGGGCAGATTTACGAGGGCATTATCTTTAGCATGACTTGCGAGAATTTGGCACTGGAACATGTATGGCTCTTGAGCGAACATTTTTCAAATTCTTTCCAATAGTTTTGCAGTGCTTATCTATGAATAGAGAACAAGTATACCTTTTCTGGTGTATTAAAGTCGGGCATCGTTTGGGCTGGGGATCGGCGTTGTTGCACTTGCTTTAGTTCCCGTCCAGGACCTCACGGTTGGGGTCCACATGTAATTGAGGCCCACGGGCTCTGTTTGTATGGTTGCTAACGCCCGTTAGCTAGAAGTTGAGCCGGCTAAGTCCTGCTTCTGTTTGTTGTAAATATTTTCTCCGAAAAGTAGAAGGTTAGGCTAATTAGAAAAAATATTTAAGATACTTATTCAATTATGATATCTCTTTATGGAGTGTTATCTCTCTATTCTTCAAGAGCAGCAAAGTTCCTGCTGGGTGCTTTTACCCATATCCACGCTATCAGTTAGTAAATGTGAACGCATTTACTTTTGCCATCGCTTGAGCAAATTAGATATCAGAGCAAGCGATCGCGTAGTCGAGTTAGGGGACGAGGGGAGTGGGAGGCTGCAGTGTATAGCGAGGGCGGATGCACTTCGTTAAACGATTCATTTACGCGATGGATCAATGGTAAACGAAGTGAGTTGCTGTGACCGAGCGACACATGAAAACGTAAGAATAACAGAGCTGGTAATTATAAAAGATACATGGACATTTAGAAAAAAGATACACTGACAGATAGATTCATAGATAAATAAATGGATGGATGAGTAGTAAGATAGATAGATTGTCTGGTAGGTGGATAGATAGACATGTAGATAGATAGTCGGATGAATAGGTACATAGATGCAAGGATAGATAGAAAAAAGGATAGCTAGATAGATGCATGGATAAATTCATGGATACATACATGGAAACATGCATGGATAGATTCGTGGACAGATGGATGGATGGGTGGGTGGGTGGGTGGATGGGTGGGTGGGTGGATGGGTGGGTGGATGGATGGGTGGATGGATGGGTGGATGGATGGATGGGTGGGTGGATGGATGGATGGGTGGATGGATGGATGGGTGGATAGACGCATGGGTGGATGGATGGATGGGTGGATAGACGCATGGGTGGATGGATGGATGGGTGGATGGATGGATGGGTGGATGGATGGATGGGTGGATAGACGCATGGGTGGATGGATGCATGGGTGGATAGATGCATGGGCGGATGGATGCATGGGTGGATGGATGCATGGGCGGATAGATGCATGGGTGGATAGATGCATGGGCGGATAGATACGTGCTTGGATGGATGGATGGATAGATAGATGCATGGGTGGATAGATACGTGCTTGGATAGATGGATGGATAGATAGATGGATTGATTGGTGGATTTGTAGATGGGAGCCAAGGCTAATGTATCCGTTTAGCGAAATATCACTCGGTTAGAAAGTCATTTATCACAACAACGACGTAAAGCCATTGGTAAGGGCAGTAGGCAAAATAGATCCGTAACTTCGGGAAAGATTATCTCTAAACAGTCGGGTTTGTCTGGCTGAGACTTTATGCGAGTGGTGCCGACTAGGACTGCCCAACCTTTTCGGAGATAGGGTTGGATTCGCCTTGAACTGCTCGCGTCATGGTCCAGCTATGACCACAATGTGTGATCGACGGGCGACTATTAACAAGCGACTAAGATTTGGCATAGACAATAGAAATCCGAAACGGTGTGACGCAGTGTAATTTCTGTCCGGTACTCTGATTGTCAAAGTGTAGGGATTCAACTCCATCTAAGTAGACGTGGAAGTAGTTTTGTATTTTCTCTGACTGTTTGACTTTGGAAAGCCTTCATGAAAGACTAGTTAATTGAATGGTCAGTAGGTTTAGTGTCACCCATAGATAGCGAGGAGCAGCGCTTAGATTGACGACGACATCATCTGAGTTAGAGGACGTCGTGGTGCTTGAGTTTCAGTCATCGGCAGTCAGCCTCTGACTGCACGAGCTTCTCAAGTCGGTCCATGGTGGGGTGAGTATTGACTGAAGTTTTTGATGAAGCTGTGGAGCATACGCGGTCGTCTCGGATTGGGCCAAGTCATATCGTGCACTACTGAAATTCGTAGTTACCGTGGAGTTTTTAAAATGTTTCAAATTCGCAAGCGACGAATATTGGGAGCTGGCTGGTCGGATTGTGACCCGCGGTGTTGCACAGTGCACATCTCTGAACTGGCGTTGCCTTAGTCGTTTTTAGGTTGGGTCGATTCGGCGGTTGTGGGTTGTGGCATGATTTTTTTTGTCCATGCAGGTATCGTTGGACAGGTTCTTTGACTTTTTGGGGTTCAAAAGTTTCAAGGTATGAGCACGTTGGGCTGAACGGCTGTGGCGGTTGATCACCTGCGAAGCACTTAAATTACCAGCTGAAGCACACCTGATTTTTGTGGCTCAATTAACTCAACAGCAACAACGATCTAGTTCTTGTTGATTCGGTGGTTGGTGTCTGCAGTTGGCCACACGCTGAAACGTTATTTGCAAATCAATAGTGGTTAAGACAATGCATGCTCGAAAAGTCCCTCTGCCGTATCTTCCAATTCAATTAGTTTTCTAACTGTCGAGTTCTTACGACCTGCTTCTGCCAATTGAATACTGTTTGAAGACAGAAGCTAAAGTCGGAAGTCTAATTTTTTTTTAAATTTAATTTCGTTTTATACTCGTCAGGGGTTGTTCATTGGATAGAGGTCAGGACTTATGATTCTTTCTTTACTGTCTTGTAATACTCAAATGCGCGTCCCTCAAAGACAAGCTTTCCGTTATGTTTTCGTTTGCAAATGTCCAGGTTGCTAGTGCCATTTAGAGTCTCGCCCATGTATGTTTGCATTTGTTTAAAAGTGCACGTTCGTGCCATTAAAATCACTGACCAGGCATTAACTAGCTGAGGAAGTGGTCATCGCGACCTTCCGTATTGTCATATGATGTTGTCCGTCTCAAAGCAAATCCGTATATTATGAAATTGCAACTGTTGATTTTTGTAATGATTTTGATATGGTGCTTCTTGAGAAAGTGCATGCTTTTAGAGTTTTCCTTTCAGACAAGTGCAATCCTGGGTTGATCCTTGGCGCCAGTGGTACGTGTGAAGAATGTCCTGCTGGACATCTAGCTGACCAAAGTGCGAGCACCTGCTCTGCTTGCGAAGCCAACAAGATTGTTCCTACGTTTGGATCTTCATGTGGTAGGTTTGCAAACTTGTGACTCTCAGTTAAGGTTTGTTTGTGAACTCAATGGTACGTATTACCTCATTGTGTTAATCTGTTGTTATTTTTTGTTGTTATTTTTGTAAAGGCGAACGCTGTTGGAAGGGTAAATATTTTCCTTCTTGACAGGGGTGGTACCGGAAATTGTTCTTGTATTTGAACTTGTTCATTATTTTTTGTGTGTGTTGCTGAAATCTCGAGAGTAGACTTAACAGAGGGCTAGAAAAAAAGAAGATAGTTTTCTCATTTTTGAGACTCGATTGTCTTCTCTAGTATAAGCAAGTATCATAGAATGCCCTTTCTTTACCATGAGAAGGCTTTCAAGGAGATTCATGCAGTGTTTTAAATAGTAATACATAGCACAGTGCGCAGTCGCCCGTTAATAGTAATTGTTTGCTTCTGAAGGTGTTGCATCCGTTTCGTTTGGTTTTGTTTATAGTATGTGGTAAAGTCTTGACGGAACCCAAAGGCTCTGTAACTGTAAGCAAGGCGGTCATACCAGACGGGTCTTCGATCTGTTCGTACAAGCTGAATTTCAATGCCTCGTCCAATCAACGCCTTCAGCGACTCGCAGTCAAGTTCTCCTCGTCGCATTTGTCCAAAGTGACAAACTGCAGTTCGGATTACGTTCGCATATCTGGCTACTTCAAGGGCGATATTGTGACTGAGCTCATGGCCGACTTGTGCGGTGACATGCTGGATCAAGTCCAGGTGGTAAAGTTTCGGCCGTGGCGCGAAAACGTTATCCACTTCGCGTTTAGCGACGCCACCAACGTAGATCTGAAATTCCAATACGCCATCGGTATGAAATATGTTATCGCAATGGTTTGTTTCTGTTTGGCAGAGTTTTTTGTATTACGTAGCTTCTGCTCTTTGAAGCTGTTTTGAAAACACATCCCCTTAATTGATATTCTTTTTGTTCAACGTGCTCCGTTAGGAGTATTTATACTGTGTGATCATGTATTATCCTGTTGTTTCATCTTCATGATCAACTGGAGTGTCAGAAGTTTTGTCATTTTTTTAAACGTCATATGCTACGTTAAAAGTATTTATTCTGCGTGATCATGTATTATTCTGTATTATCATCTTCGTGATCATCTGGAGTGTCAGAAGTTTTGTCATTTTTTTAAACGTCATATGCTCCATAAAAAGTATTGATTCTGTGTGATCATGTGTTATTCTGTCGTATCATCTTCATAATCATCTGGAGTGTCAGAAGTTTTGTCCGCCAGGAATGATTGTCATGGCTTCATTACAACCATCATTGTTGCGGTGGTCGTTTCTGGTACGAATCATGGTCGTCAACGTAATCAACAGAACCATGAGCCTTATTTAATTCACCGCTTTTCTCTCATTGTATCGTTTGAGATTGATACGTGGGCTATTTTGTGTATGCAAATATGGGGCTCTTCACGGTTCCCATTGTGTATTTCCTTAGCTGATTGCAATGTCGGCATGAAGTTAAATATAACAAGCATGTCATGCGAAAAGTGTCCTGTTGGTTTTTATCAAGACGAGGTTGCCCAGGTGACATGCAAGAAGTGTCCAGATGGTTTTGTTGCAAGCTTGGAAGGCAGTTCTTTTTGCATAGGTTTGTTATGTTTCCTTGTACTGCCTTTTTCTATGGTCGGTGACAGCTACCAGTCTCTTTATGATGATAAGAGTGTACTTAAGATAATCTAAGATAAGATAAGTTTATCTCGTTGCTTCGTTGACTTTTGTGTAAACGGTTTTGATTGATGAACGAATTGATATTTATTGTGAAATGATAGACAACTTTTTTTACCTAGATCATGATGACCCGAATATTGTCGTGTTGACCCAATTAACTCAAATATTGTAATATTATAGCAGAAACATTAACATATTTTCATGGTTCCTTCGAATTTGTTGAACAGCTGGATTGTCTTAAGTTTTTTATCCTATTCTGATACGAGACTGTAATTATTTATTGTTCAAGGGAATATTGTTCTTTTTATCATCTATCTCATTATTGTAGTGCTACACTAATTAATTTCTTAATATCAATTATTAGTACACTAGTATGTGTTCTGCTATTTTTCCTCTGAAATGATTCCTCGTGCACATTACGTCCTCAGCATGTAGGGATATCATAAAGCATTTTCATCATGCACAGTCTTTGTCTTTACCTAAAGAACCCCGCTCTTCGGCCTGTGTACTGAAATGTCGCTAAGGTTTCCTAGATGTAACAGGCATCACAGACTGCTCAAGAATTTTAAAACTGCCACCTCCTGGTGATGTGTAGACATTTTTGCGCGTGCTGTAACGCCTGTTGTATTGAGACAACCTTCATGCGTTTCGCAGCAACGGTCGAGGATTACTAGAAAAGGACAGAACCTTTGTTAAGAATGAACTGCCCATGTATTTCACTGTGAATTACTTTGCTTCTGAAGAAACATCAGTTCGAGGTCGTTGCTATTTTGGGGTCATTTTCGTCCAATAGGCTCATGAAGTCTCTTATATCTACGACCTGTCTTTCAGAGAAATGCCCTCGTGGATATTCGGATGCATCGATGACCTGTGAGCCGTGCAGTCCTGGTACATACGAAGAAAATTCAAAATGTTTGCCCTGTCCAGCTGGCACGTTTTCTGTTACTGGGGCCATTGAATGTAAGGTTCAGTGTGGCCTCGGACAAATGCTGTCTGGTCAGCATTGTATCCCCTGCATCTATGGACAGTATCAGTCATTGGATAAGCACAGCTATGAGCAATGCCTATACTGTCCTGCTGGGAAGACTACTTTAAAGCCGGGATCAGCTCTTGCTACCGATTGCATAGGTAAAACGGAAGATTTTGCTATTTATCGAATAGGATTATCTAAAATCATTTCTAGGTTTGCTATTTATCGCTTTGGGTTATCTAAAATCGTTTCATCGACATGATTTTCTGAAAAGCCGTCCTGAAACGCAGTAACTATTTAATTTTCAGCTGTGATGTTTGTTGTTAAAGCTTCATTTTTGCCATTTGCCTTAACGTTTTCCGCCTGTGACTTGTTTGTGAATCATGTTGTTCAAATGAATTTTGTGGAACTAGCCGATAATCCCCGTGCTCAGTTGCGGCCACTTGCCGGTTACATGTGTGCCATAAGCTGGAAATTCTTATAGGATACTTAAACAATATTTGGGTTTTGCTAAGCTATAAGATGCAAGAACGTATGCGGCGGTCGTAAATCATGTGTTGTAAATGAGTTTGGCTGCAGCTTTAAGAACTTACGGCAAATCTCCCTGCTCAGTTGAGAGTGTGCCATGGGTGTAATTCTTAATGGATACTTAAACAATGCTTTGGATTTACCAAAAGCTACCAGGAGCACTTGAATAAAGGGCTTAGCTTGTTCACTTTAAAGATGCCTTTTGTGTGACCTGATGCGTTCGGTAGGCCTAAGTAAGTCATTATGCACTCAACGTCAACGGTCAAGCGATTCTGATCAGACAAGCTGTAGTGCCCGGTAACCGAAAACATCGGCTCTACGTCATGCAATTAAATTGAATTTATAGTTTTCATTGGACGTCAGATACTAGAATGGGCTTTGAGGCAGCAGTTACTTCTACATTCCCGGAGTGAGTCAAACAAAGGCGTGATACGATTTCTCCGAGGGGTCTTAAACTGGTACGGTTAACGGTACTAAGGGGTGAAAAGCGTAGCTTGTTTCTTGAAAATCTGTTTCACCCACGCTTTATATAATGTTGGTTTCTAGATAAATGCTTCTACGAGGGCGAGTTCTACAACGCCGTCTCGAAAGCCTGTGAGCGTTGCCCTGTGGCGTCCTATAAAGAAGCCAGTGCAGTCACAGTTAGTGCGTGTACCAGTTGTCCGCAGAACACAACGACAAGGGGTCTTGGAAGTATAAGAGCATCGGACTGCATTGGTAAGGGTGTGCTTGTCAACGGATGTTTGTTTAGGACTCGTGTTTTGCCCGGTCGTTACCCATTAACAATCGCCAGCAAAGATTTTCTTTTCCCCGCTATGAACTATTTATCCGCCTGCTAGCATGTCTTTTCTGTGCTTCGCGACGCATGAAAAATATTTGGATCACTGTATTTACTCGCACTTATAACTGCTCTCGTTCATTCCTAGTGGTTATGTCAACTTATCTATTTATTATGTAGAGAATGGAATTTATCTCGCATTGGACGCATGAGTGTGACAAATTTTAGCTTGCCCCCATTGAGTGTTAATAATTTTTGCATAGTATTCAAGGCCTAATAATCGCTTCGACATTGCTTATGAAATGATTCATCTCGCTTCGACATCGCTTATGAAATGATTCATCTTATTTCTTTTCTATATTGTGGTTGCTTGTGAAGGTTCATATAAGGGTTTATTTTGTTTTGAAGTAGACAATAAGTTCTGCGTGCTAATTTACTGTGAAGGACCAATACTTTTTTCAATCTTGATTACACGCAAAAGAAAATCATAGGACAGAGAGAGTATAAATATTGGAGAGAGAGAGAGAGAGAATGTGTGTGTGTGTGTGTGTGTGTGTTTGTGTGTGTGTGTGTGTGTGTGTGTGTGTGAGAAAGAGAGAAAGAGAGAGAGAGCATGGCATTACAAGATTTCAAAGAGGCTCTTGCTCTGTTAGGCATCTTCTTGAAAAGGATGTAGTGGAGTTTCAACACGTTTCTCCGAGGCAACCTATGCGTTAAAAGATGCCGTGGGCATAAGAGTTAATTTTTTTGCCAAACAACACGGTTATTAAAGCTGGCTGTCAGCAGGCTTTAGGACTCCATGGATATGTAGTTGGCCGTCTCCTCAGCAAAACTTACAATTCATCATTCGCCTTCTTCGGGGATAGAATACGTCGGAGATCTCAAATATTACTGATGTTGCGTGAGCGATAGCAATTTGCTCCTTATTCTTCTTGCTGGCCTATGCTATGCAGGACTTACGCGGATGGTACTTGAACCATCCTTTGGTCATTTAGATTCATCTAGTCTTATCAACCTGTGTGCAAGCAGTAATCCATGTACGGTCGGTGGGCAATGCCGTAACGCACCAGACAAAGCAGCTTGCGTCTGTTCAAAATTTTACCACGGAGATCATTGTGAGACATGTAAGCATTCCTTTTCCTTGTTGCTTATTTTCTTCTCCATGCTTGGCAATTGTCATGGTGTGCGTGCGTCTGTGATGCAGTTGATTATCGATATGGTTTCTTATCTGCGTGCAGGGTGTCGTATTTGTAAGAAATTACGAAGTATGATGTAGCTGCGTAATCAATTAGTGCATAAATGGTACGCTTATGAGAACGTGCTATCGTTAGTGATTTGTTGCCCGTAAAAATTCTCATTTTTATTTCGCCAACCTGTTATAAACTGGCGATTTTCAATGAGTAAGGCTTTTGATATGTGTGCTGGAAGGCTTTAGCTGCCGTGAAGACCAGGCATAGACTAAATGTTGAATGTTCCGTTTTAGTTTCCAGTGTGTCATGTAACTCAACAAGCTGTCTGAATGGTGGAACTTGTTATGTTATCAGTGAAGCAGACTTTGTTTGCGTCTGTGCTCCGGGATTTTCTGGCAAGAACTGTGAACAAGGTATGTTCCGCCCTTTTGGTTTACGGACGTGGGATTAGCTTGTCGCGCTTATTTGGTGACCACCAACCCAGACAATCCATTTCTGTTTGTGTGCCACGGTTGTTCTGGAAATTCAAGGTTTCTACTCCTTCATAATCAAAATCATTATAAGGAAGTTTTTACTCCGTTGATTGCAAACCGAATTGCTAGACATGGTGGATTTAGAAATTTGCCGAAGGTTTGCTCACATCTGTAATGTTTTATAGGCATAGTTAAGTAGTCAAATGAAAATAAAATTTAAAAGCAAGTGCAATTCTAGTCTAACTTGAGCGTTTCTGTTTTGATATTTGGTGCTAATACTGATAACTGCTATCGTGAACGCTAATGTCCTTCTGGCATCTGTTGTTGTAAATTCTGTAGTATCTCTCAACTGTTTAAGGTCGCAGTATTTCGGTTGACTAGGATAGTTTTAAACGCTTTCCTCTTATATTATACTATACTATACTACACTATACGTTACTATACTATACTATACTATGCTATGCTATACTATACTATACTAAACTATACTATACTATACTATACTTTACTATACTTAACTATACTTTACTATACTTTACTATACTTTACTATACTTTACTATACTATACGTTGCTATACTGTACTGTATCTCTTTCTTCGATTTAAGCCTATGATCCGTGCAAGGATGAAGTCAACCCTTGTTATGGTAACGGAAACTGCACGAATTCTGGGAACTACTACACTTGCTCGTGTTTACCGGAGTTCACAGGTCCTGCATGCGACTCAAGTACGTTAAGTGTATTAAAATCATGCGAATCCGCTTGGTGCTTGTGTACAGGTTTGAGTTGGATTCCGAGGTACTCAAAACGTTGGAGGGTTGTGTTGTAAGGTTGCTACTGCAATTAGTTGTCGCTTGTTATTCCTGCCCATGGCAATTGTCGTTGCTTTAGGTGTCGTGCGGCCTTGTGACGCGAAGCCCTCTCCCTGCGGTGCTCATGGTGATTGTGTCAATAATGTGTCCAGTCCTGTCAAATACACCTGCTCGTGTCACTCAGGTTTCACCGGCGATCACTGCGACGTAGGTATGTGTCCACTCCATCCTCTGCATGCTTTATTTAATCTAGGTTAAGTTCATGGTTTTCATTTTCCTTACGTTTTAGATTCGCTGCGTGCAAAAGAGGTGTTGTAGCCTGGAGGTAGTTTTTGGTCGTCGCGCGTAAGAGTCTGGGACGATTATGCCAAGTTACTACGTATGTCTTTTGCAAAGCACATAACCGGCTAGCAATGTTCACACTAATCTGGCGTGTGTTTTCTACAGAATTTCTACATGTTTTCTACGTGTTTTTTTCAAATATCACTGCGTTGTTTATAAGTTTATTTATTCATTAATTTATTATTATTATTATTATTATTATTATTATTATTTTGCGCATCTGGATCTCAGACAGAACTCTTCTGTGATTATCGCTTCGCTCATGCGACGACGTCTATGGATCTGAAAAGCGGTTTTTGACTTTCCGTCTTTCATCGTTTAGTTATAGAGTACTGTTTACGTACACCTTGCTCTGCGAATGGTACGGAAGTTTGCGAGGAAGAGCATGCATCTCTTCGTCGTAACTGCAAGTGTCGTCCTGGCTTCTATGGTTCTGATTGTGGTCAATACAGAAGTATGTTAATATATATGTTAATATGTTATGGTTTAAGTCCTCATCACTGTAGCTTTCCAACTTCTTTCTTACCTAAATCAGTGGCTTATTGTGCTTGTGTTTTCGGTCACCAACTTCTAATCAGTCTTCAGTGCTAGTTCGGTAGATGTCTTCGTGGACGAGGCATCTGACTGTGCGATCATGACTGCTTTCATCATTTCATACATTACTACAAATCTAAAATTTTGTCTCTTGCTATAAGGGGTGGGGGAGGGGCCTGTGATTTTAGGTCTGCCTCAATCATTTTAGTTGGACACATGCTAATAGGCGTGTCTGTTTTGCTGTTTACTTTACATATGACAAGTTTTTATTCTATGACTCAAATGACCAGGTTAAGTCTGTCAATGATCCCTACCCATTTTTTGCTCAAATCTATTAGTGGATAATTTACGCTGCTGGTCGGTCGTTAGTTGTTGGTAGTAGTAGTGCAACTGACATCGCTGTGACTCACCTTCCCCTCTTCAATCTGCAGTGTGCGATGCTGGACAGTGGTATCAGCAACTTTCCAAGAGTTGTTGCAAATGTGCACCAGGCTCCTACACAGCTGCTAACAATGTTGCTACAGCTTGTATCTCCTGCCCTTCCGGAAAAACTACTTTAGCCCGAGGGGCTTCTGGTGCCTCTCAATGCATTGGTAAGAGTAAAACTGCCATCTTTATTGTGTAACTTGTCTCTAGAAATGTTAGCTAGTTAGGATAAATTTCACAAGGTAGTTACTTGATGCAACCTATTCGTATTGAGTTCGTCCTTATTTAAGTTTGAAAATTGTGATCACGTAGGTAGCCGGTTGTTGTTGAACTTTAGTCAATATGTTTACTCCATAAACTTAGTCTTACCTAAGCCTTAAAAAGAGTGGCCCTTCAATAGGGAGTAAAATTGGCTTGATTAGATCTTATTCTCGACGATTTCTATAAGCCATCAGCATATGATCACGCCGTGATTAACATAACTCGTTTTAAAATCAGTTGGTTTCAACTTCAAAGTTAGAGCTAGTTTACTGTAAAAGAAGATGTTCAGGATGTAGAAGAAAAGGTCTCGGCTGAAGTATCGATAATCCAATAGCTATCCCGATAGCAAATTAGGGGGAAAGTTATTTCTAAAGGAATTCCATTTTAGTGTGAGTTTTGTAAAAGTGGTAATGCATTTAGGCAAAGTAACTGCGTCGGTAAAAGCCGTTAATCCGGCAATTTGGCCTTGCATTTTTGTTGGTACCTGTTCTTGTAGACGCGAAAACAGAGGCTCGTTTCACTGCCTCCATGAAATTCCCACAGCTGCACACTAGTGGGGCTCAAGCATGTGGACTTCTTGAAGGGGGTATCGAGCAAGAGGTATTTATTATTATTATTTTTTTTTTTTTGGTTTTATATTCGAAACGAGAGTTTCTCTTCTTCAGTTGCACAGAAGGATAGATGTGGCTAAATCTACCAACTTGCAGTAGCCAGTCGATAAGAATTGCTGCATAAGGAGACGCGTGATAACATCGTGATTAGTATGTGTAGTATTTGTATCATCACATGTAACGATATAGAAAGATTAAATAATACTCAAGTTTTTGTGAAGCTCCTTGCTCTTTCGCAGCACGCCGACTTTTTTCTCGAGTTGCGCATGCGCTCCTTAACATAACCAGCAAGTATTATTTACAGACCGTCGCAAGCGTTGCTTGCAATGGATATTACAGTATGAAGCTGGTATGCGCTCAATGCATTAGGATAACTATAGTGTATTTGTTTCCTTTCTGCTGTTTATGGGTTACGTGTTCTGGTTAAGTCACTCATTAGGTTTGCTTACTACAAACCTTTTATTCCCATTAGATAGCTGGGTTCCTTAGAGGTGACGATAAGGTGAAAGGTGTCGTAGTTCAAGGCTTAAGGTAGGACTGATTTCGTAGACTGTTATTCCCCGTATTGCAAGTCCTGCCATACCAACGGCATACATGTCTATTCATTGCGTGAAATCTAAAATTCCGAGGAGGAGGTTAACACTTCTTATTCAGGTTTTATTTTGCGTTCGGATTATCAAATTTGGTTACATTCATGACTGCTTGACGTCGAAGGTTGACTCTGATCTTCTGTCATGCAGGTCTGGAAGTGTAATTGCTGACTTCATTGTTTACGGTGGTGATACTGCGGCTGCGCAGAAACTCGAGGCAGCGGTCAAAGCTAGCCAGCTAGGAAGCTACCAACTGGACTCGACTCACCCGCTGAATATTGGTAAATGCTTTTGCTCGTTTAGGTTAAAACTTTTATCCCTTCATAGGGGTTGTTGGATATATTCAGTGTGCCAGCTATGCCAAGATATGTACCATAGTAATTGTGTTACCAATATATCAATACATGTAAGGATCTACTCATGATTCGATTGTTTGATCCACAACTACGAAATTGCTGTTGTCGCTGTAGGCCGGGCAGTTCTCGGGAATTTTATATCCATGGCAGATTTTATTTACTAATGAAATAGCGTTGTCTGATTTCGAATTTTTATACATCGATATAATTTTCTTATATGTAATTATATACTTTATTATTAATTGTAGATATTTTGTTAATGGTGCCATTTCGTGCGCTTGATAACATTAGGCTTGTTTAATTTGTTAAATCTAGCCTCGACGTCTGGTTATTTTCGTTTATAAACGCGTTTGAAAGTTTTGTGCTTTTTTTCTTATGTGTTCCTGCTGCTATAGGACAAGCAATAAATAAATAAATAAATAAAACAAAAAAGGCGCAGTCATGGTATATGCAAAGACCTTATGTGTTTGTTGTGAGAATCTCTGAAGGACATGGACACTCTTAAGGTGTTTAAGCTATGTCAGCTTTGATTGTATATAGCATATAGCGTGTTTGACTGGAAATAGTTATGACACGAGCCGAGGCTCTAGGGGAATAATCATGCTTAAAGAAGCATTTAAAATAATTGCTGAAAAAATAAATGTAAAGTGTACATTGAGTGGACGCCGTGTTTCAGAGCCTGCGATAGTGTCTGTGCTGACTGAATCTTATGCTATGGAGGTTTCTCATTTTTCTAGTGCATTTGAAGGCTGAAGGCAAAGACGGGGGCGGTGGTGGCACTTCTGGTGGTGTTATTGCTGCAGCCATCATCCTACCATTGGTTTTCGTAATTCTGGTCGTTGTTGCTGTCTTGTATTATCGCTCGAGGAGCAGAAACAGGTCAATGAATACTGAAATCCCGGCGTACTCCGGTGTTAAAACTAACGAGGATGCACTCTAACCACACCTAACTGTACGTACAGCATGAGCCATTTCGTCTGTCTGTATTTACGCATGCACAAGATGTTAAATGCTTTTCCTTGCATTAAACAAACATCTCTTTTTACGTCTAATCTATGTTTTTATGTTCGCCTTGCACGTTTGCATGTGTTTTTGTAATATGCATTTCGTTTCACTTCCTCACATGCTTTGCAAAGACATTTAAGACTGATATCAGGATGTGAAGTAATTCTTAATCATGCATGGCTGCATGTTTGCTGGGGTTTTCCCTTGCTTGCTTGCGTGCTTCCTTACGGAAATTTAAGAAGTTATATCTGGGCGTGGTTTATTTAAAAATTCTTGGGACTTCTCATTTGCCTAATAATTTGTGCATGGGTGCATGTTTTTTATCCAATTCATTCCTTGTTCACATAATCGTTGTAAATTGCTTCGCAAATTCACCCATTGCAAATTCCACAATTTGCTTGTTTAAGCGTTTCGTGATACTCCTTAACACGTCAGCCTTATTTGAACGTGTGGCTGTGATTTATATGTCATGGCATTTACGTTATATCCTAAATTAAAAATTGTTTCCTTCACTTTACGGGAGTTCAAGTTCTTTTCTTATCCTTGCTGACTTCCACTAAAAGCTTCATCTGGACGAACTAGCGCTCGCGTGATCTTTGAATTGTAGTTCTTCAGCGTTTGATCTTACCTTATTTCGTCTTAAACTGTTACTTCTGAGATTGCTGGCGAGGATGGGGAGTGGGGGTGGGTTGGGAAGGACTTAAATCCAGCCACTCTTGTTCAAAGCCTGAAGCAGGAACATCAAAATGTGTAATTTTGCCCCGTTGACTTATTGCAAGATTCTTTTCACGAAGGCACCAATAAGCTTAATCCGAGATTTACTTGTCTTGTAAGGTATGTCTTATACAGCCGAATTAGTATGTGAAATGGCACTATTAAGTTTTCAAATAGCGTCTTAGCATACCATTTGTTACATAACTCTTATACTAATAATTCGCATTTTTTGGGTTAACTGTGAATATTTCTTGAAAGCCTGCTTTTGCAACTAACTTTGTCATAGCATTATTTTAATTACCTGGGTCAGTTTTGTTCTGCGCATTTTACTTTTTTATTTTTCATGTACGAGCCTCCTCAGTTTGTGTGCTTGGCAGAAGTGGTTGAAACTGTTTTGCATTCCTTAGTTGTGTTCTTGAAGTATTTGCAGATGTGGCTGAAACTGTTTGGCATTTCCTTTTTTGTGTTCCTAAAGTGTTGCAGAAGTGGCTGAAGCTGTTTTGTATTCCTTGGTCCTGCAGGGCGAGCCCTTCGTTTCCGCTTCAGAAACGTTGATGCGCGCAGCAACACGCGGAAATGAGAGACCCATTTCGGCGCCGACAACACCTGTACGAATATCTCATCTGTCTATTCACCTATGTCATTTTAATCCGCCTGCATCCTTCGGATCGCTTGTCAGGCTTTTGGATCCTGGATTGTTGTTCGCTCTTACTTCAAAATGTCGGTAACTCTTGACGATGAAGGTTTATTCTTTGTGAATCTCTTTTGATTTTGCGTGCTCTCAAACTGTATTAGATGGGTGATCCTGCCCGGGCCGAATTGCGTTAACCGCTGTCATTATGAAACATTTGAAACATTATTTTCTTTCGTTTTCAGTTCTTTTTGTTGTTGTTGTTTTTGTTCGACATATTTCGTTGCTGCCAGCTGATGAGCCTGTATGTGCTTATTTGTTTATTTATTCTTTGTTTGCTTCGGCGTAGGTTACGTTGCAGTTGCAGAATTTTGTTGACAATTTTTTCTGCTGGTTGCGGTTGCGACCGTAAGCGTCCATGGATAAGTCTGGTCGCTCACAAATTTGATAAAGCTAGTTTCGTTGCATCTATGTTTGCAGGCCGCATTTTTTAAAATGATGAGTTTAATTTATCTGATTTTGTGTCCAAATTTATTTGAAATTTTCTTTCTTAGGCTTGACATCAGAGAGTAGTCTTAGCAGAGAGTAGTCTTAGCAGGAAAACCTTCTTTTTTTGTTGTTGTTCTTGTTTCGTTCTCATCTAATGGTAATCTGTCCATCGATCCTCTTATCGTTCAACTCCATCGATGCATCTATGATTGATTGAGCGGAGTAATTAACGGGTCCGTGTTTCACGGGACATTTTAAAAAATATTCTATCCATGCTAACATCTGCTTGCTAAGCTTCTGCAACGACTTTCTTCCAGGAGGATAACTTTGATCTTTGGACTTTGAGTTCTAAAGCAAGATTTTCTTTTGATCGTGCGAATCCCTTTTTTTTTCGGTCTTTTGAGGAAATCTTCCGGGATGTTATGATTTTAAAGCATACAAGTTTTTTATTGCAAACCTGCTTTAAGCCTTTTTTTTCAACGGTTGGAGTATTGATTACGCTGTATTAAACTGCATACCTTATTGGTGTTGTGTTTCTTTGTATATTTGACGCGACTATATGCAATGCATTCGGTTAAACATGATGATCTTCTGGTATATTATGGTATGAGATTATCTTTTTTCGTTGGTTTGGTATGGTTGTTGTTATTACGGTAATTGGTTTTTTTTTTTTTTGTCATTGAGGCCCTGGTTTTCGTAAAAGTATTTCAGGGTGTTGGTTTTACTGGCACGCTAATATTGTTTTGCGGCTTAGAGGTAGGGATTGGTGATGTGTTGTGTTTTAAATATGTGGTGTTTGCTATGATTGCTTGCAGTATTTTCGGTAAAAGGAGAAAGAATATAATTTTTGTTGGCGCTAAATGCGCAGTTCGTTTTTCTGTGTTAGAGCTGATCGGAAGCACGATGTTCTGCTACTTGACACAGCCCATCTGAGAGCTGCTAGTAAACACTTATGTCCGCAAGCGGACCTCTGGTATTGGAACATCAAATGGCATGCTTATAATAATTGCGCTGATCAACTCTTGCAAGGGTACTGTGATGTCTTTGAAGTGACTATTGTCCATCTGTAGGCTCTTCTGTGATCGATGTGTGAAGACTTTGCTCCAGCTTTTTTTTTTTTTTTTTTTTTTTTTGCAACTGCCGTTGTCTTCACTGCGTTTAAGTATTAAGATATCCATGTCAGCGTACTTTTTGCTCTAAAATAAATTTCTTGTTAACGCCTTAAATGTTTCATTTTTAATTACGTGATTCGCTCATATACGAAACGTAGAGTAAGTGTTTAAGTTTAAGTGTTTAGTGCTTCAGTGTTAAGTGTTTATTTTAATTAGGTGTTTTAGTGTTTAAGTGTTTCATTTTTAATTACGTGACTCGTGATTGTTAAGTGTTTCATTTTTTCTTACGTGATTCTTCAATGTTTCATTTTGATTCGCTCATATACGAAACACCGTTTTGCGTAGTGGGATAGTCGCCTATTGTTCAGGGCTTGTTGAGTTTGGTGGGCCACGGATAACATATGTGATCTTATGTTTTCCAAGCAGCAAAGATGGGGAAGAAAGGGAAAGTTGGAAAGAGTAGGAAGGACAAGTTTTATCATCTGGCGAAGGAAACCGGTAAATAACTGAAGCTTTTTCGGTGCTATTGGGAAGCGATAGTTTTCAGTTGTGTGAGTGTGTGTGGCCGTCTTTCTGTTTGTCTGTCTGTCTGTCTGTCTGTCTGTCTGTCTGTCTGTTTTTTTTATGTGTGTGTTTGTGTGTGTGTGTGTGTGTGTGTGTGTGTGTGTGTGTGTGTGTGTGTGTGTACTTGCACGACGTTTTTGATGTGACTATGTTTGAAGTATGTAACATACGATTCAGGTTGCCATAGTAAATTTTGCTTTTTGTGCTTATGTTTTCCAGACTGCGCGGTACATTTTCTGTGTGGTGTGGTAGTTTGCGTATCCAATTTATCTATTACCTGCGAATTTGCTGCAATCGCAATATTAATTTTAATCTTCTATTACGCTGCGCTTCTATTGTCAGGCTACAGAGCAAGATCTGCCTTCAAGTTGATACAACTTAATAGGAAATTCGGTTTCCTTCAGGAGTCAAGAGTTTTAATAGACTTGTGCGCCGCCCCTGGTGGTTGGTGAGTCTTTTAGTTCCGGAACTGTAATATTCGCTCCAGTTTTTGCGTACGTTTGATCGCTTCCTGACTCTATCTCGTTCACTCCCAACCACGCGCTAGCTCACTGGCTTGGTCGTTCACTTACTCACTCGCTCACTTACTCAATCAATCAATCAATCAATCAATCAATCAATCACCCACTCACTCACTCACTCACTCGCTCACTCACTCGCTCGCTCACTCACTCACTCACTCACTCACTCACTCACTCACTC